>JANQDE010000177.1:143968-153971 GCA_037157785.1 Cephalotes varians
CTACGTACCGCATGTTGCCGATAAAATCGCCCCTTCGAAAATGGATGTGGTGCGAGTCCGTGCTAAGAACTTGCCAATCAGAAATAGATGTGAACCCCCCACCATGGCACCTCTTAGCACGGACTCGCACCATATCCATTTTCGAAGGGGCGATTTTATCGGCAACATGCGGTACGTAGTACCATACACGCTAAAATGGAACTAGGTGCGCTGGTGTACGGGAATTCTGACGGTCCTACGAAACAGGCCGGGATGGCCGCTCTCAGGTTTCTCTCTGGTAGCAGTATGGATGAGGCTGTAAGAGTAAGAAATTGACCAATCACAATCAACTATTCTTCTTACATTCGACTGTGATTGGTCAATTTCTTGCAGCCTCATCCATACTGCTACTGCTCATTGTAGACCACGCATGACTGTGATTGATTAATTTCTTAGGGCGAATTTCACCAACGTCGGTTAAGCTAACCGACGGTTAAAGTGTCAATCGTGATTGGTTCATTCTGATCAAAGACAAATGCGATTGGACAATTCCATTGAAATTAACCGTCGGTTAGTCTAACCGACGTTGGTGAAATTGGCCCTTACTCTTACTTCTTAAATCAATTTTACTCCGCATATTGTAGACGCTGCTTAACATCGATGTTATAAAACTGATTAATCACAGCTATTCCTCTAAAGAATGGAAAGACTGCGATTGATCAGATTTATAACATCGATGTTATAACTTTGGCGTAAATGAGGCCGTGTAAACGTAGTAATTGTAGACTACGCATAATACTTTCGTGCATACTCGGGTAAAGTTTTCGAACGCAAACTGAGGTTTATATCATGGGTTTTATACTGCATCGTTGATGTCATGGCTGCGTTCGGGCAGACGTTATTAGCGCTGAAAATCTATAGTACACGTAACGTGCACTATAGATTTTTAGCGCTAATAGCATCTGCCTGAATGCAGACCATATGAGAGGTCTGCTTTTTATTCCTGCACTCTCTGAACACCAGTTCAGAGAGTGTAGGAATAAAAAACAGACCTGAGAACACTGCTGCAATGTATTTCAAAGGACGGATCTGTAATCTGTAATCGACGTATTGATATTTGATGATAAGGAATTTGTCTTTCCGTTGAGTATTAAAAAATTTCATCGCTGATATCAAGTCGATAATTATTCTTCGCACATTAAGATATATAAATACGGATCCAAATCCAAATCCAAAAAACAAGAAGAATAACGTGTATTTTTGATATTTCTTATTCCAATGGCACTGACAGGACCCAATTTGTCGAAAGTTCCGACTCCTTTAAAAACCATACAGAAATATTTAACAGTTGCATCGAAGCATGACCAGCGAGATAATGTTGTTAGTTATTGGTGTATGTACATAATAAAATATATATTGTAAACCTTAATTTTAAAAATTGTAGAAATATTTCAGTAAGTTAGTGACATAGAAGAAAAATATATCTTGAATGCCTCTAAATTGATTTTAACACTTCTTGCCTTTTACTTTGAAGAGATGAAGAATTATTGAAATTCATGCACAAAACAGGTCGTCTGTATGCTCTTCAAACCGGATTGAAGTTGTCAACCAAGACGTCAGAAGAAACCAATTTTCTCCTGAAGCTAATGGACTGGTTGGAAGAAACAAAGAAAGAACTGCATGACAATGAAGCTATTACTAACGACGTAGCTGCTCAAGCGCATTTAGAAAATTGGGCTTTGAAACTCTTTTTACATGCTGATAAGAACGATAGAGCTGCAAATTTTTCTCAACAAGTAGTGCAGAGTTTTTATACTGCTCAGATATTATACGATGTATTGACACTGTTTGGAGAATTAAGTGTAGAAGCGACGCAAAATCGGAAGTACGCTCAATGGAAAGCGGCTTATATTCACAATTGTCTGGCAAATGGAGAAACTCCTGTGCCGGGTCCAATGAAAGAAACAGATGATGAAAATGATTCGATCAAAGCGTCAAATGACAATGGTAAATATTGCTGTTTATCTTCACAAATTTGTCAAATTGATAAATATTTTGGCCCCTAGATGAAGAGCCTGAAAGTCCTAAGGATAATACTTCGCTAAGCATTCCATCTATTCCTGCAAATCCACCAACTATAAAAACACAGTCGTTTGAATCAGAAGATGATACATATAAAACAGAAAGTGAGTCCCAATGTATAAATTGATATTTACGAATGGGATAAAATGAATAAGTTAAGTTTGAGAGCACAATAATAAATTATTTTATTAGGTACAATATAATTTTACAGGTGGTACCAAGCTATCAGTTGAGCAAATTGCTAAGGCTCAAAAATTGATCAAATGGGCAAGCAGTGCATTAGACTATGATGACTTAGCTACTTCTGTAATGAATCTTCGGAAAGCTTTGCATCTTTTAACTACTGGTCAGGAATCCGCGTGAATTTACAAAATGAATAGAAAATACATTATTCAACATATTATAATTAACTGTGTTGAACTTGTTGCCTGTATCGTGTATAACGGCCAGTAAAAAATATTTTACTAATATTTCAACTTTTACAACTTTTATATAGGGTATAGTTAATAGAAGATGAATAAAAGAAGCATGATTACAATTGGCTAGTCAAATTAACGTCGAATATGACGCACTTAACAAAAATAGAAATTGTTACAGATTATGTTTCCAAATTGTAACTATTGCTGTTCAGAATGAAAGATAATGAAAATGTATAGTTGTAGTTTATTATATTTATTGAAATTACTTTAAGATTACATATCGTTTTTAATAAAGGCTTAATATTGCTATTTTGTTTTCCAAATAATTTTTAGTGATGTATTATTAAATATATAAAATTTTTTAGAGAAATCTTATTTATTTTGTTAAACAAAAATCAATTATCTAAATGGTACAAGTCAGTTATTTTGAAAGTAAAAAATTTGAGTTAGATTAATAAATGAATGGAAAAAAAAGGATATTTTAAAGCTGATTTTTTAAAATAACATATTGATTCTTTAAAAACAACATATTACTTTTACAAACTTTAGGATTTAATAATTATTAACAAACGGACGACTTGCAACAAAACTAATATTTTTTCACACTATGTACATCTATGATATCTCGTTTAAATATATTTTCACATAAACCCAACATCTTTTTTCTTTTCTAAATAGGATAATATATATGTGTGTGTATTGATTTCGTCCTATAAAAAAAATTTCCTTAGAGCATTTTTTAATTGTTAGATATAAATCGTTTATATTGAAGCAGTTTCTTAAAAAGAAAAAAACAATATAATTATACTTTTAATAAAAAATTTATTTTAAATATAACTGAAATCTTCAAGTTAAGGCGGATGTTTTAATTTATAAAAATTATGAAATTTATATAGATGTCGATGTTTAAATATTTTTAAAAAACATAAACATGAATTATTGCTACGGCCCAAAATCTGATTATTATTTGACATGAAAACACAACTCGTGGGTCAAATTAGGAAGTAATTCAGTAATTAGGAAAAAAGTCTGACAGTTTCAATTTTGGTTTTTTATTTATCAAATTGTCTGATCACACTCGTTATTCGTAGAGATTTTAAGAAATAAATTAAAGCTAGTGCGCACATATTATTACTAAGAAACATTTTTTATATATCCATACACGTACACTCGCATGGTACATATAAGAACACATTCATTCAAGTGGCAGTTAGTACCTCGTACTTAAATTAATGTCACTGAGGATGGTCGCATCAATGTCAATTAGTGTTACGCGTAGTAGATTAAATTTCTTTCTCTACTTATATTACAATTGTATAGCCTCCTATGATTATCAGTTTTTTATATATTATACATTTATAATTATTTATATTATAGCTGTTTAATAAGAGTATTTAATTTAACTATTTATATATTATAGTTTCCTATATATTCCCATACAATACGAAGTTTAAAATCGAAGTATAAGACGTTTTTTAAAACGTCTTATGTCCCGACTTCATGTTGTCTAGATTATTTATATTATTAAAAGAAATTGTTTATATTACAATGTTTTATATCATTTATATTATATAATTGTAATGTGATAGAGTTATTTATATGACTTTAAAAGAAATTAAAAGAGAACTATCAACTATAATAAATTAATTAAACTGATTTATTTTTAGAATTAATTTTACTGATATAATATATAGTTAATTATTTATTAGCAATTTTTTGTTCATTTTTGCATCAGTATTTTAATTATAATATAAATAGAGACAGAAACAATTTTTTTAATCATGGTCAGCGACAATCGACATTAATGCAATGATGTCTTAATGGATCGATATTGCAGTACGAACCACTATCATTGATTAGCGGAAACAACATTTATCAATTATCGGATTGTTGTAAATATTTTGCTGTAAATATTAAAACTCAAAGTTTGTATTAAAGATTTTTAATTATCATTAAATTATATTTACCGAAGAAAATACACATCGTATATTCATCGAGTCGCATCGGCGATAAAAAAAAATATCCCATCATAAGACTTTACATAACTTCCATTAATTACAAATCTTATTACATCTTAATGACGCTCGCTTTGTATTCTGCAAACTATTGCAATATAGTGCGCAGAGTAACACGTAGAGTGCAAACAAAAATTAATTTCACTAATCACACTAAAACTGATCACTGTAAATTATACGTTCATCTTGCTTTCGAAAACGTACATTTTTTACGAACTTAACTCACATCATCGTTTTTTCTTCCTACATATTAAATAGTTTTTATTGCGTGTTGAATTTTTGTAATATTTTGATATACAAAAATCCAGAAAGATATATTGAATGACACCTTTAGATAAATATTTCATTTTTGGAAGAATAGAAATAAGAGTCTATGTTTGAAATAAATAAACTAATCCTCCTCGAAATCAGTAGTTGTTTTCCATTTACACCAAAACTCAGATAATTTCTCATTTGTGACGTCATAACTCAGTTTAATGCACGTTCCTTTTCATTCTGACAAGTGAGATTCAACTGAGTTTTTACCTACAATCTGCACAAGCTCGAGATCGTGTGCTTTACTGAGTCTTGTTAACTCACATTAAAAGTGAAATTATAAACTTATGTTGATACGCGATAACTTTGTCATTAAAGTAAACAAGTAATGACGTTATTATTTGAGTATAAAATACTCACATAACTTTAGACTCAGTATCACTTGTGTGAAAATGGAAAGCAACTAGTGTCTCAGATATAAAATCGCGGAATCAAATGGTTTAAAATGAAAACAGACAACGCGTTTTCTAACCATAATCTCGCTCAGTCTTGCTTCTTAGCTTTGTCGTCGACACCGTTCGCCGTCACCGATTGCGCGTCTTCTCGCCTGAGCTGCCAGTCGATCACTAGCCGCCCCGTCAACATAAAGAAGAATACCTGAAACCATTTCATTTACAGCTCACGAAATACAATAATGCTGATAATCACTCACCAGTGCCGGGGCAATCCTCTCGAATTTATCGTTGACCATATAGTGAGAGTACACGGCCATAAGCATCAAAAGAAGCAGCACCGTGTTCGATAAGTTTTTAACTTTGTCTGAAAGCAATTTACAGATGATTACTGCGATGGACCAGTTTATCGAATATGGCAATTTTTATGATGCAACAATTAAAGGAGGTTTTGTATGATCAAATTAAAGGCGAAATTTGCGAATTTCAAAGAAAGAAATAAATGGACACAGTTCTTCGTTTTAGTGTTATTTGTTATTATATTTGAGAAGTAGAAAATTAATTTGTATAAAATTTGTTAAAAATATGAGATTTTAATTAAAGACCGAATATTTCAAGTACTTCACGTTTTTTTACGATTCCATAACTTATATGAAAGAAATTTATTTATTTTTTGATCTAGTTTTTCATGTTTATATTGTTTGTGATAATAGTTTTCTAATGGTCTCTTTTAAGTTCAATATATAGAGCAAAGATTTTTAGTCTTAAGAAAAACTAGATCAAAAAATAAATAAATTTCTTTCATATAAGTTATGGAATCGTAAAAAAACGTGAAGTACTTGAAATATTCGGTCTTTAATTAAAATCTCATATTTTTAACAAATTTTATACAAATTAATTTTCTACTTCTCAAATAGTTCTCGAATACTTCTTCGTCTGTTTTAAGTTCAATCTATAAAGTCCTGAGGATAACTAAAAAAAAGCAGCGGATTGCTTTCTTAAAGTCACGAAATCATTTAAAAGATTCTGTCTTCAATAACAGAAAACTAGTAAATAACATCTCTAATGCAGAAAAATGTTTATTATTCCTTTCTCTAAAATAAATTGCAAATTTCGTCTCTAGATGCTAAAAGTTCGTAAGGTCACAAATATATGACTGTAGCAGCGACTTAGTAATTGTTTTCCTTTAAATTGCTTTTAATTTTTAAATGTTAAATTTACTCGATGAAAATTGATGACAATTCATAGTTTAAACAAAATATTTAATACGATTAGAAATGGAATCAGATAAAGTTCATCTTCGCCACGCTTTATCATTTTAATCAAGATGAAACAACTAAAAGACTGATTTGTGAGACCTATGAAAAAAATATTGTGACCGCTGCTGTCTGTGAGAAGTGATTTAAAAGGTTTAGAAATGATGATTATGATGTCAACGACAAATCACGTTCCAGTCTCTAAACGAGATGGAAAACAATTGGAAGCATTGCTCAACGAAAACTCAGAACATTAAAAGAGCTTGCAGGGCAGCTTGAAGTTGATACTGTTGATGAATCATTGGAAAGCAATAAGAAAGATCCAGAAGGAAAGAAGATGACTTCTCCATGAACTCTCTGCAAACGCAATTGCGAATCGACTTACCGTCTGTCTCTCATTGCTTGCTAGGCAAAAAGAGTTTTTTGTAGCGAATAGTCACGGATGATAAAAGAGTGGATTTTGACAATTCTAAACGCAAAAAGAATTGATCCCAGCCAACCATCGACATCCATAACAAAATGTCACATCCATGATAATAAAGTTCTCCTATGTATTTGATGAGAGTAGTAATAGTTTTACTCCTAATATGCTATTACCAACGGGACAGACAGTCACAGGAGATCATTACAATCAACAATTACATGTTCACCAAGCTCTGAAGGAAAAACGCTCTCAAATAGCCACGAATCGATGTAAAGTCATCCTGCTTCTCGACAACGCCAGGCCGCATGTTATTGTTGCGATTAAAGAGACGTAGTTCGAGTTAGATTGGAAAGTTCTGCCACACTCACTCTCCAGACATCGCTCCATCTAATTTTCATATATTCAGATCGATGTAGCATGGTCTATCTGATACACTGTTCCGAAATGCTGAAAAAGTGCAAAAATGGGTCGATAAATGAATTACCTCAAAAGATAAGTAATTTTATTGCGGGATCAAACTATTGCCCGAAAGGTGACAAAAGATTATTGATAGCAATGATTGTAATATTTTAACGAAAAATTATGAATCATTATTATTAATAAATAAAAATAGATTTAATGTCATACGAACTTTTGCAAGCACTTAATAATTTAACCATACAAATATTACAAACCTTTTGTCCTTCTTAAAGCTAAGAACTTGCGTAGGATAATAAGTATAAAAAATCATTATGAAAAATCCGCAAAAATATAATAGATTCATCAAATTCAAATCTCTAAAATTTTATAAAAATTAATATTATCTTAAAATAAATATTACTTTAAGATTTATACAATTAAAAATTGACGGAGAGCAAAATATATGTGATAAGAAATAAGAGAATGCGGTCTCGAGAACTGATAGGATTGATGATACAATACTACAAAATTGAATATTTATCACACGAAATTGATAATTCGACAGAACGAGCGGTTGCGAAGGGAGGACATTACGATGAAAGAAAGTGATCTTTTGCACCTACGACTTGGAATAATCGCCATGGCGAGGCCACAGATGATCTCGAGCGAGCCGACGACTCTTCGATACCACTTGCTAGGCACCTTGAAATCCAGCGTTCCCGAAAGCGGAAATACTTTTGCGTACTTGACATATTCCTTCCTCTGAAAAAAAAATTAAAATCTTAGTCCTCTTCAGTGAACTTAAAAAAAAAGACTCTTCTATATTTATGTCTAGAATTAAATACAAAACGAATACATAGTGTTCACTGATAAATTTAGCACGTACTATAGTATTTCAAAAATTCAAATAATTTTTCTTTTAATAAAAATACAAAAATAATTTTCAAATCGTAGTTGGTTAAAAAAGAAATTTTATTGCTGCAAAAACAAGAGAAGTGAATAAATATCAAATTATATTTCTCGCTTTTAGATGAGTGCTCAATAGAATTCACATTTGAAGCATAGATATTTGACGTTAATAATTAAAGAGTTAAGTTAAAATTGTAGCTTACACAATTAAACGTCGATTTAAGAGAAAAGAATTATTTCAGAATTCAATAAAATACATTTCATTGTTCACTTCTAAAGTAACTTTTGAACGCTGTTTTTACTGCACAGTATTTACATAGCGATAAAATAATCGAGAGCCCGTTTTGGCAGCCCCAGACAATTCGAGGACTTGAAGAAAATCTGACTTGTTTTAATACTCGAAGTATATAAATATCATTCAGCAAGTTAGCGAGCTTATTGGCGGTTGACCAAGCAATCTACATGGATGTTTATCTTAATATCACTTTCGTTGGGCAATGTCGGAGATACTGAAATAGTGGAATGACACACCGACGATCCGCACTTTACATTAAAATTTTACATTAAGCCATGACATTAAATACGTAACATTAATTTAAAGCACAAAAATATAAAATAAATATATACTTTTTTATACTTTGTAAAACAAGATCCATATTTCCTTACAGAACCACACACAAAGTAGAAAATCGGATTTCGACAAAAGGGAAAATGTAACAGATAATGAAATATTTTATATTTTTTATAAATAATAATGTCTTGATGATATTCATTGCTTTAATATTTCAGATTTGAGGAAAATATTGTGCGTGGTCTTATCAACATTTAATTTTTTACACCGTGTAATATATTATATCTCGGTACACATTATCAAGTGCGCATTATCACGAATATTTTTATACTGTTTATAACGAGGCAGCACGATCGTATTTTACAATCGATCAAGTTTCAAAAAATTGTATTTTTTTCTAATGCCCTTGATCTCGTTACAACCGACATATTCGCAATGCCAGCAATTAAGTGTTTCGTCAGCCTTAATTAGCATTTAAAAAGTATTAATTTTGATCAAATGATTTTTAAAAACCAAATCAATAGTTCGTCTTTTCCGAAACTAATAAAAAATTATAAAAATCAATTTGCTATCTTCCAACCGTGCACAAAGTTCAAAAAACATAATTTGCAGGAGAGTTTGAAGGTCTTGATGCTATTTGCATCACTATCTTACATTCCTTGCAACGATTTATCCTCTTTTTTTTTCAAATAAAGGTTACAAAAGAATTTGATAATAATATATCAAAATTTATCTGTCGATATAAAAATTATAAAAAATAAAAAGAATCAAAGTATTGTTTTTACTCGTGTCTCATTGCATGTTTGTGTTGCTCATTCTAATTTTTATTGACATTTTCATCGATTATTTTACGAATTCTTTATCATTTTTGTTGACATTTTTATTAACAGCATTTTTTAAAATATATCATTTTTATTAACATATTATAGTTAAATTTATATTCATAGAATGTATAGTTGCCATTCATTTTTAGACGACTGGAAAAAATCGGAAAGAATATATCGGAAGAATAATAAATTTTATATATATATATAATATAATTTAACAATCATTAC
The DNA here is from genome assembly GCA_037157785.1 of Cephalotes varians. NCBI lineage: Eukaryota > Metazoa > Arthropoda > Insecta > Hymenoptera > Formicidae > Cephalotes > Cephalotes varians. The sequence goes on from JANQDE010000177.1 coordinate 153,785, forward strand.
ATATATAATTAGAAATTTCGTATTTCAACTTGAGCGATCGTAGATGCATTGTTTATTCTGATTCACGCAAGATTAACTTTAACTTTTTTTTCTAGACATCTAGACATACCCAATTGTTTTATATAAATAAAAAAAATATGCAAAATCAATTCTTTAAAAAAAATTTTTAATGACATTTTTATTATAA
>JANQDE010000177.1:154837-166330 GCA_037157785.1 Cephalotes varians
AAACAATTTTTTCATAAGACAAGTTTGATGTAAAATTTTCCGCTCTTTCGAAATCCGCAGTCAAAAATAGGGTGTCCCATTTAAAAAAACCATTGTGACCTTGAAATAACCTTCAAAATTGACCTCAAGGTCAAAACCAATGGTACAATTAAACGACCCCCTCTGTCCTGGTCAACTTTTATCTAAACCATTTTTTTGTAGATACCGTAATTTGGAAGATATTCGGGTCCATAGATTAAAATGACTCACCCTGTATGATATTTTTATTTTTTTATTCTTTGAAGTCCCTTTTTAAGCTTGTATTAATTCATCAATCTTTGTTACTAGCACTACGATTTTCTTCATTTCTACTTTTAATTGTAAGATTGATCCTATTGTCTACTCTATTCCTTTGTAAAATTACGTCGATTATTTTGAAGAGATGATCATCGGCAATGTAACGTCACCATAAAGCCAAGAACCATTTGATGCGTCAACCTGTGGAATCGATTAATAATTCGTTCGATCAATCGCATCTTTTACCACGGTTTTCCGAGGAAGGGTTCACGGGCGCTGTGCGCCCAAACGTTAACCCGATAAACATAGCGTCATGTGAACCGTGTCATTCGTATTTGCCGTCGAGTTTTTCATCTCTGGAGCGTTAACAATCCAGAAATGAGCACCGTGATAAACGGAGCTTCGGCTGACAAGGGGAAACGCCGTATCGTAAATGCGCGCACGCCATATAACGGCGAAATCAAGGGTAGCAGTGGCAAGCTCGAGGACGCAAATATTACATAATAAAGTCGGACCGTGACAGACCGGACGAATACACGGGGCGGCTTGCACTCGGCGTTATTCATTTTGGCACCAACGTCGACATTCGCGAAATTACATAAGAGGAGAGACGGACGACATACTTGACAAATAGCGTCCAGTCTGTCAGTCTGCTAGACAGCTCGACGCAGTTAAATAATTTTTCTTTTTATTATTTAATTATTTATTAATCAGTTAAATCAATATTGTTATCAATTAAATCATTTAATAACGATATTGAGTCTGCTTGTCGAGTATTATGTTTTGCGGCAGATTTGCGAATGAATCGATTGACAGATCGAACGAACGACTGTTGAAATTCAAAATTCTTAAACTTATCGATCGATTAACTGTTGATTTCAAGCAGAAGTTTGCGTGCGATGCGATAATTCGCTATTAATTATTTAACAAGAATGTTGTATGCAAACTTCCGCTTGAAACTTAACTAACAGTTAGGTTAAATAATAAATTAATTTAGTGATTATAAGACAGTTTAGCAATTATAGAATAGCGATTTAGCAAGACAGTAACAATAAATATAACGATAATTTCAGCGAAATTATTTTTCATTCAACATATATCAATAAACGCTATTAAACGCTATTAAACGTAATGATATCGATATAATAACATTAACGCCGTTAAATTGTTTATCATTGAATTGTTGAATCAGTTACTAATTTCAATGATATATTAAACCGTAGTAGGCAGTAACTTTATCAGCTTCGCATTCGTTGGAACTCGTCGCGTTCGCCATTGCTAAACCTAATTTCAACTTTCATCAACTATATAACGATAAACAGTCAAGTTTGATAATGGTTATAAATTTGAATCGCTAAAATCGCCATTTATCGTTCCTGTACAGAGTCCAGTGGATATTGTTCCGTTAAATGTCGCACAGGCAAGGAAGAAGATCGATTCCTTGCTCGCGGACGACTCACCAGGTCCTTGTGCAGGTCCTTGCTAATATGCGACGTTAGCTTCATCGTCCCGACGAACACAAAGAATATTCCCAGGAGCACCGACAGTGACTTGAGCACTATAGAGCCCATCTTGAATCGGGCTCGCGAATTTGCGTGCGCAAACGCCGCCGATCGATTATCACCGGAAGCGAACGCGGCGCGGATGGCGCTCTCGTTGTCAGGTGGCGGAGGATCGGCGGCGAGGGTCACAGCGTCTACGAGCACATGCTCGTGTTACTGTGCGCTAGAACGCGCATTAACCGTGGGCGACGATGACGACGTCCACAGTGCGGGTCATCCCGACATCCTCTGTGACTGAAACGAAACGCAGCGCGACGCGGCGCACGGACGTCCCTTTCACCCTCCACCCCTACTCCCGGGCGTTGGTGACGTCACGGTCGACGCGCGCGTATCGGCGTCGTCGCGACGGCTATTTTCTGATCGATACGCGACGTCGTCGCTGTTTCTCTTTCGCGCTAATCGATGTAGAATGCCTTCGCTTAGACCCCCTTCGACCGAGATCCGATTAATTTAGCACGTTGATTACCATTGTAAGAGTAAGGAACCTTGTTCTCGATATCATGTTTTTATATCGATGGCTATATTAATATATATGCTATTTATAATTATATTTATCTTTCGTCAAACTAACGATCAAATTTTATCTCTCTTAAAAAAATTTAATCAGCGAATACCTGACGTTCGTCTAGAGATTTAATTACTAGTTAACTCGTATTCGATGTGCTCGATTAAATTTGTCGAGTAATGCCCTTATATTATTAAAAATTTTAAAATAATTTTATTGAAGGAAATATGTTATAATATGAAGACAAATAATATAGTACAGTATTTCAAGAATTGCTGAAGACAACACATTTATCTGAAAGATGTCATAAAGATATTTTTTAGACATGTGTGGTGTCTAGAATCAACAATAAGACTGCTTATAAGTCTAGGCTTATAATATAACACTAAAATAATAATAATCATTATTATTATAAATAATGTGATAAATCATATGTGCAGCTACATATTTTGTATTGATAGTACACAAAGAATCATAAACATCAATATATAGAAATGTTTGGATAGACTATGTGTGTGTGTGTGTGTGTGTGTGTGCGCGCGCGCGTGTGTGTGTGTGTGCGCGCGCGCGCGCAAATATACATGTACATAAATATATTTAATTAACAATTGAAAAAAATATTAACAGCAAGAATAAGAACAAGAATTATGAGAACACTTAAGATTATAAAAACAAACAAAATAAGATAGATATATATATTGAATTAAAAGTGAGGCGCACTATAACGTAGTTTGAAAGTAAAAATAGAAGTAGAAAAAAGAAGGAACATCAATGAGTTAAAATATTTACAGTAAATGAAAAGGCAGTTCAAAATTTATTCTATTTATATAAATAGAATTAAATTAACTTTTTCATATGTCATATGGAGAGAAAAATTAGATTAGAAACAATTATATAAATTTTACCGAAGAACAATTCCGCCGATTAAGTTGATTGTCAATTATATTAATTAGCTTGATCGAAGTTATTTTTATTGTAGGTTATTCAACGAGCGCTCGACAAATTTGAGGAAGCAATTCCAAATCTAATTACGTTAATTGTCAGATCATTGACATCAGCATGATATATCATAAGCGAATTTATGGATAAGCGAGCAGAAAAGAGCAAATGCCTTATGATCAAAACATTATAATTTCATGAAAATATTATATTTTGCTTTTGTCTTTTGCTCCAAAAATGTTTGCTTCATTTTTATGATCTATTGTCTTATCTCTAATTAAATTAAATTGATCTTCCATGTATCCTCATACATAAAGGAAATGATATTCAAAAAATTAGAGTTTGAGATCAACTACTGCTTTCGCTTATGAATTCAGATTTATTGATATCCCTTATAAATATAGAAATGTACAATGATTATTTACATGTTGCTTTTATAGTCACTCGTGATATCTTGCAGGCACGCGGTTTCAAAGTAGAATCGTTACAGTTGTTAATGACAGAGGAAGTTTTCTCTATATTCGTGTTCATCAGGACGGTCATAGACGCGTTACTGTCACTCAATATCACGGCTTTTCGGCGATGCGAAATTAATATCCCTTTGCTCTGCTGGACCTTCTTATTCTTCACTGTAGACATTGTTTTCTTAACATCAACCGATTGAATATTGATTGCTTTTTCCGCTTTCGTTTCCTTCGCTGTTTCCAAAACAGTTTCACATTTTGATCTCAAAGATGATTTTTGGATTGCATCAAGATCGGAGATATTAATAGGAGATATAATAGGATTCTGAACATAATTATGATCGTTGAGGCACATTTTGACGTCGCTTTTATTTGACATTTGATGAAAAGTCTCATTTTCAATTAGTGCTTGACTTTTATCTTTATCTTCAATATTACAATTAAGCACAGCCTCCACTTTTGTAACTTCAGCAATAGAAGTTCTTGATTCAGTATCAATTTTATGGATACTATTATCATTATTAAAATTATTCACCTCCATGATTTCAACAACACTTTCAATATCAGGATTGCTTATTTTCTCCTTTTTAGTAACACTTTCGATACTAGATTCGTCTAACTCTTTGATTTTAGTAACACTTTCGATATTAAAACCAGTTGTCTCTTTGATTTTAATAACAGTTTCAACAGAATCCTTTGATCTTTTTTCATCATTTTTGTTATCGTTAATATTATTATCGCGCATTGGTTCAATTATTCCAATATTCTGAGTAGTAGAATCCATCAAATATTCCATTTCATTAATGTGAGATTTGCATTTATCTTCATCTTTTATACAATTATGTGCTTCATCAACTGCCATATCACTTTTACTAGAATTTAATTGAATTATTTTTCCGTAATCTTTCGAATTTTCTTGCAGATATGATGCTACCTCAATTTTTTTTGCACTAATATTCACCATTTCTAATTGTTTTGTACTATTTGTATTATTTTGAAGTGGTATTGATTTGTCATCTATGGATGCATTCATAGAAATATCTTCATTTTTATCTTCGACTAGAACAATTTTTACATTATTTTCTTCCATTTCATTATCTTCAGAGATTTTTGCAGAATTATTTTTGTTTTCAGAACTATCTAAAATTTCACCTTCTTCCGGAATATCCAAATCTTTTTTTACGACATGTGCGAATGTGTTTTCTGTCATATTTATAGATTTAATTTCTGATTCATTTTTCACTTTAAGCTGTTCAATATTTTTTCCGGTACTGTAATTCATTATACTATTTACAATTGTTCGACTAGAAGACTTTCGTAAATTAGTTTCTGCTGCAGCTTTATTATTTTCGTGTAATTTTTTATCGTTTAAAACGATTGCCGTTTCCTTTTTTATTTTACGACTTTCATATTTCTTATTTTTGTACGAACTATTGCTTTCTTTGTCGTCAGCATCGCTCGACGAGTATCTAGATTTATCTCTTAAATCCCCACGTTCTCTTCGTCTATATCTTGTTTTCCTATCATTTTTCTCTCTCTCATAGTTCCTTTTTAATTTATCATTTTTGTGTCTGCTATCATATTTATAATCATCATACTTCTTTTCTCTATATGATCTATTGGATCTTTCACGTAAACGATGATTGCTTGAACTTTCATAATCGCTCCTGCTTCTAGAGTAGCTTCTTCTTGGTGAACTATATCTGTACTCATTCTTCTTGTAATCACTAAATCTTTCACGATGTGACGTCGAAGCTGTCCGAGAATTTCTTGAACTATCGGCGAGACCGTTCCTAGTATTGGAACTGTCACGATCCTTTGCTAAATTATTTTTTCTCGTCTCGCTTTTCCATCCGTTTGTATAATCTTGATCCTGTTTTATGTCTCGATACTCTGAAGCAGCTCTTCGTTCTGCACAAAATGAAATTTCTTCCTTTTTAAAAGAATGTGCTGCATCTAGTCGATCTTCGAATTTTATGAGATTATCTTTCATCTCGTATTGTGTAGGATTCTCTGTTAGATCACATCGTGTAAGGTAATTGTAATCGGTTTCTTCGGTCATAGTTTTATTTTCATTATTTTCAATTTTTATACGCTTATGTCTATGTGTATCATCTTCTTCAGTCCTCCTTTTCACCAAATTCTTTCTGCATGGAGGTTCTGCAACAAGAATGTCTTCCGATAAATTACAATATTTTTTTCAAACTTATAAGTCTATTACTCAATTGTCTTTAATCATGTCTGGGTATGCAAGATATTCTAAATTGCACACTTTTTTCAAGATATAAACAGACAAATATTTAACAAGCTCAATATATTTTAATATATAAGTTTTAATATATAATTTTAATATATAATTTTAATATATAAAGGCATTAAAAATATTCTTCTTTTATGTTAGATAAAAAGTTATATAAAAATTAAAAATTGTTTTATATAATTCTATATATGTGATACATATATAGATATATAATGTATAATTGAAGATATATATCATATAAAGATATTTTTAAATTACCTGAATTAGAGCATCGTCCAATATTAGATTCATTATCTTTGTTATTTATACTGAATTGAAATCCATTCTCCTTATTATTTTCAATAATGTTTTCTTTAGAAATATCCTTTGTTTCTGCACTAAGCTTTAATAGTGCTTTTTGTTTTTTCTCTTCTTTTTCATCTTCTATAATCCTCTTATGTAATCTTTCTCCAAATACTGTAGGTATCCGATTAACATCATTCTGTGATTTTCTGTTTTTATATTCGTCATGATAGAATTGAATTTGATACGATTCAATTTCAGTTTCTTGTGAATGTATCGAGGGAACATTCTCATACTTCCTAGTTACAGTATGTTGATGTGATAATCTATGAGTAGAAAAACCTAAAGATCCACTATTGCGACTCCTTCTGAAGGTTATATCGTCCAATCTGTAAATATTTTGGTAATATTAAAAACAGATTTACACATTTACAATTTATATAATTCGTACCGTTTCCTGAGATCATCTATCATCTTGTCCTTCCGTGTAATTTCAGCTCTTGCAGTTTTGAGTAAGGAAAACAAATTGTTCTCCAAGTTCGTCTTAATCCTCTCAATATTTCCGAGTTTGCTTATGAGTAAACTAAGCTCTTTCTTTAATTCCTTGCAGTTACAAACTTGATCCTTGATAACAATTTGAAAGCCTCAATTATTATTTGATATGTGTGACTGTACATCAATATACATTATTTTGTGAAAACCATTTCTTTCTTAAATTATTATGTAAACACATACAATCCTTAATATTCTTATGTAATATACATTTATGTAAATTTTTTTTTAATAAATTAATTTAAATTGTATTTAAAAGTCCAAAAATACATATAGTTTCAACTTTACTTTTATAGATATCTTCAAAATTTGATTTTGCAAGATTTATCATTATAAATTATATAAAATATATTTTCTTTTTTATTTTTATTTATTAAGTGAACTTGATAAATAATACTTTATAGCTTTTATCACAGTTACTCCAAACATTACTCTAAGTTATATCTTTGAATTTTTCTGAATCCTTTCAAATAATATAAATTTATTATATATTACATAAACTGATTAAAGATAAAATACTTAATTTTCATTTATGTTTAAGCAAAATAATTTGAGAATTAATACATTAATATTAAAGATTCTTAAGCTTTGTATAATGATATTAAATAATGTTCTACGAGTTTAAATACTTAATGAGGAAACATTCTTAATATATTCTGTTGTATTCAAATCTTTGTATTTTGTGTAGTTTGTAATAATATAAAATAGCATAAAAAATTTAAAAGTTTTGTAAAATGTATTTTATTTAATGATAGCAAACAAATTAAAATGATAAAATTTTCCTCATATAATAGATATTAAAACATTGAATAATACAATAAATTTAATAAGTACAATAGATCCTAGGTTTGTTTTTTATTGTTGGATCTGCTACTCTAGAATTTTCCTATTCGCCAACTATCAAATAATACTTTAAATACAAAGAGCGTACATTAGTTCAGATTATAAAAAACAGACTTCATAATACAAACATTAAAAACAATTCAATCGAAAAATATAAAACGGCAGAACATACAAATACTTTCGTAGAGCGCGCGAGAAATATTTTATAGGTTATATCGACATGCAAGTCATTTATTAGGTTAAAATTGGGAATACAATTTTATCCTTTAATGAATATAAACGTATAAACTGATGTACATTATTTTATATTCTTTACAAACTCCTTGTGAAATCAAAGATTTATCCTTGTGCGCAAGTGCATACAGGTATAACAAAGAAATCACGCTAACGGAATTAATGGTAATTATTGTCAGTGATTCTCACATTTTTGTCGGGATTCAAATTAAAACTTGGTAAATCCGAATAAATATCAACGTCATCCTCCATTTTCTATCCGACCATTTGTCATACCGAGACGGTCGTGATGCTACTCTCGTGCGCTGGAACTATCAGATGTATGTACAAAGATCGCAGTTGATCACAACTGTTTTCGGCTGTACACTCTTTTTCTGGTTCACTCATTGCACTATGCGTAGACTGTTCCTTGTAGCTGCACATTTTACGGTTCTCATTCTTTACTTTTTCTTTATTTTCTTTATTTCAATATTCATACAAGATGACTTCAATGCTTTCCCACTTAGGATCTCCATAAACCGGAGGTTTTCTACCATCCATCACACATTTGCCATATTTCCGCATGGCCATGCGTGGAGCGAGAAAGTGAATGAAGGACAGAAGATGTTTGTTCGCATCGCATACCCCACATGTTCCTACTGGCTCTACACGCTCCAATTTATAGTATTACGTCATGTATATTATAGAATGAAGCGTATTGGAGCAAATAGCATGCTGGGGCACTGCGACGCAACAAATGTAGAATGTATAGAGCAGGCCTATCCAAGGTCAACGTGGATGCTGCAAATGCTTTGAAGTATTCTTTGATTGGTCAATTTATAAAATTTTTTTTTCTGATTGGTCAATCAAATGCTTCAAAGCAGTGTTACTAGACGAACCGTTTCATTGGTCGCGTTCAGCAGACTCAACTGTTGCAGAGCGGATCCATGAGTGCTCGTTGCTATTGGATGATCTAGAAGAATACACCAATACTCCGCAACAGTTGAATCTGCTGAACGCGATCATTCTTCTTAGTAAAGTATTATTACTGTAAGAAAAAATGTACAACTAGAGCCCTTGTTTCAATAGTTGTATAGAACTTCTTAAAAATCAAAAGTTGCAATTAAGATTTATATGCAATGTATATATGTACAAATGTAATTATAAAAATTTAAGGACGTTCGTCAGTATAAGAATTAACAAAGAGATTTTGTTGAAAAAATTCACACAAGCTTCTCAATGTGTAAAAAGTATTGTACTAAATTTTCAAGACCTTTGGGTACCTACAAGACGAGAAATTAACAAAATAAAAAATTGTTATTTAACACGCTGCCTTATAGGAAATCACGATTTTTATGTCTTCTTACTTAAATTACACAATACTGAACAAACAGATTTCATTGAAATTTTTATGTGTTGTATAGTAATATCTAAGGAATCTTTTCACACCTTAAAAACATCGATTAGGTACCTCTAAGATGATTAATTAATCAATTTTCTTCTCGAAAACTGATATTGTCGTCTGCTTCAACCCACTTCGTAACCTAAGCGGCAACGTCGAATTTTACACGTGCTATTTGAAATCTCCATGCAATCGATCGTATGGTCGATTGCATATAAGTCAATATAATAATAAACGAACAAAAATATAATAAACAAATAAGAAATTTACGAAACATAATTTGTTTATTTATAAATTGAAGTATTGCCAAGTCATACGCGCCTACTGCACTAGTCACTGGAGTGACTATAGCAACTTTCTGTTGACTTACTAAGTGTCTGACGAACGTCCTTAAATAATTGATGTATAAGTGAAGTAGAATAAATGCGTTCCATTTAACGCATGTATTATTTTATCCTTATTTAACATTCAATGAATAACAAATATAAAATTATACATCATGCATAAAAGAAAACGCAATGATACAAAGTCTAAATTAAAAGGAAATAAAAAAATTGTTAATAATTCAAAATAAAATAATTTATTAATTGGGTAGAAATCATAAAAAATATCAACATTTGTTACAAGGGTAAGGGAAATTATAGCTGTATTCGTTTTACCCTTAGGCTTAGCTCTTTTTGAGTCAGCTCAGTGGATTAGATAAAGATAAACGTATCGTCATAGGATAAAACGAATACAGCTATTGTATCGTCTATCTATCACTCATTAACATACTTACGTTAACTTACTTTTCTTTACAGATATAATCTTTCCATTGCAGCCGCCAAGATTTCTCGCTCATAGTAAGGTACATACATGCATCCATCATTGGATTAACTATCTCTACTATTGCGCATGCGTTAGAAAATTTGATATTTATAGGATGTTTCGATATCCGTGTACAACGATGGACTTCCATTAAACATCTATTATATGTTCAGAAATGAATGGATGTAAATTGAACATAAACCGGACATTCTTGGGACATTCAGTGCTAACTGGATATACATTTGTATCCGTTTTTTATCGGTGTAGCCGCTTCGAACAAAAAAAGAAAACATATTCTATCTGCTTGGGACCTATAACTGCCTAGAAGTTGCAGCCTAGACAGTGTATATAATTACAGTAATTATATACACTCTCTAGGCTATAATTATACTTCTAGGCAGTTAGGTCTCAAGCAAATAGAATATGTTATTTTTGTTTGGGACAGTTTGCGTAGCCGCATTAAAAATTATTTTTTTATAATATTTTTAAAACATTGCTGCAACATTGCTGAAGTAATATTGCAAAAAAAAAAACTCTGCAATGTCTCTGCAACATTGTACTGCAATATGAAATGTTGTAACGTTGCAGCAATGTTGCTGCAAGTTTCTGTGCTGTAGAAGTTATAAACGTTTACTATTCAATGTATTAAAATCAAATTTGAAAACAGCAAGATTCAATAGTTAATGTACCCTGCTTTCAGAACGTCAAATATCAAACTCCTATTGGCCAGGAGTCCAGTCATAGTACCAAATTTTAACCTATTAATGGATACACTTAAATTCTCATTCTTATTAACTTCTAATTTTTAACGAAGCATACGCACAGTATCAAACAAAAGGCTTAAAATCTAATATACCACGAATTAAAATCCGTATATGCGAGATGCTATTTGAGAAAGGTGAATATTATAATGATATTGAATATTTAGGCCAATGTGATGCGCCAATTGAGGATTTTAACAAAAGCATTCTCAAACAGCTTTCAATAGTTATACGAACGTTCTAAACGTTGCAGTGACATTGGAGGAGATTATGTAAAATATCTAAATTAACAAAAAACTTTTCTCAATTTTGTTAACGGTAATACCGGAATTTTTCGGATGGGCGGTGTATACGCACGCGCGCGCGCGCGCGCGCGCACACACACACAACTAAATTAAAAAAAGATTATTGTATATAATTGTTTTTATGATATTAAAAATATTATTTAAAATACCTTCAATATACCTTAAAATATATTGAATTTTTGTTACCTATATAATAAAAAATACTTTTTTGTGTATAAAAAGAAATAAATGCATAAAAGAAATATATAAAATAACTTAATTACTACTAAATTTTTTTGCATTTAATCGAATAGTGTAGTCATTATTTTTTTATTATATGTGA
>JANQDE010000177.1:167155-213328 GCA_037157785.1 Cephalotes varians
ATAAATAAATGCGCGCGTGCGTGCGCGCGCACGCACGTATGTATATTCTATAACATTTTTTTTTTGTATTTTACATACAAAACTCTTATGATATATAATATAATATATAACTCTCTCTGCAGTGTAACACAATGAATGTAAATCTCATCTTTAATAAAGATCATATGTGAAAATGTAACGGTAAATACTTTTCTCGTAATAGGATTTATTATACCTTAATTTTTCTTCAAAAAATTAAATTAAATATTTATACATAACTACAATCACTTATGTAAACGTAAAATTTTTTTTCGAAAAATTATTTTATGTATAAAAAAAAATTGTAAAAATTTTACGGAATAATTGTCAGTTGTCTCAGTAATAAACTTCAATTATTCTTTATTCGATAATTGTTATCGTATAATGTTTTGCTGAAGTCGTGTCAATTTGATAAATGAAGATAACATAATGACTCAATAATTTTTTAATGCAAAAATTACATTAAAAAATTAATGCAAAAAATAAATAATACAAAAGTTTAAAAAATATCTAATGTCTCAATTTTTTTAAAAAAGTTTTTTAGATATTTTTAGATCCTTTTTGGATATTTAAATTATTTCAAGAGTTCAAAAAACACAAAAATTTGAAAGATATTACAAAGTTGGAATCAAATTAAAAGTTAGATTAACAGATTTTTTTATACTTTTGTGACTTTTTAATATTTCTCTTTAGATCTCTTCAAAAGTATTTGTTGTTTGGAATATATTTTCTTTTTAATTATTCTTTCGAATAAATTGAATAAATTTCTAATATTATATCTGCTCGAATTTTAATTGACTTATTATTTCTCAATAAAAAAACATTGAGATTTTGATTTAAAAAAAATTTAATTATATAAAATTATAAAAAAATTTAATTATATAAAAATATAAAAAAATATATAAAATTAATTGAATTAATTTGTAAATGTTCTCTATGAAGGAAGTTTATCTACAATATCAATATGTGGATGATCATTTGTTCGAAGAGCATGATATTTACGCTTTCAATAAATGAATTTAGATTTATGTCTTGCCATTTATTTAAGAAAACCGCATAAATACGCTTATGAACTACATTCAATCTATTACATTTTTTAATTATTTTTTAATTATATGCATTTATTTTTTAATTTTACAGCGAAAAAGTTAAAACTAAATTAAATTAATTTTGAAAATATATTCATAAAACATATATAAAACAACATTTTTTGTTTGCTTACTTTACTATTTGTGTGTGTGTGTGTGTGTGTGTGTGTGTGTGTGTGTGTGTGTGTGTGTGTGTGTGTGTGTGTGTGTGTGTGTGTGTGTGTGTGTGTGTGCGCGTGTGGGTGTGTGTGGGTGTGAGTGTGTGTGTGGGTGGGTGTGAGTGTGTGTGTGCGCTAATAACTCAAAATAAAATTTTATTTGTATTTTATATTTAGCGCTGGCTGTTTGATTGTCTGATTTTAAGTTTTATTTTGTTCAATATAAAATCGAAGCCAATAAAGTAAGCCGACTTTATCGCAATAAATCGTGTATTAAGTGACAGATGTATAGAAAAAAGTATACGTGGCTCTATATAATAAGAATAAATAGAATAAATAGAATTTTTGAGAATGCATCTTAATGAATCAATAAATGTATGGAAGAGTATTTAATAGATATATATATATAATTTATAGAATAAGAGAGAATAGTTTGTAAGAAATAAAGATCCAAGGAGAAAAAGTTGTTGATATATCTAAAAATTCATAAAACAAAAAATGTAGTTTCTTTTACCTTTCGCACTATCGTTGTGTCATAAGCAGACATTCGTGAAATAAACTTTATCGCAAATTATTCTTCGCATTATAATTCTATCTATTAATAAAAATAATGATTTTATATCGACATATTTTTGTTCTATTTTCATATGTATCATTTGACTTTCATCAAATTTTAGAATGATGTGATATTTAAATCGAAATTTATTTAGTTTGTACGATGTGAACGCGATTCGATATTTTTAAAGGTAGCAGTAATTATTTACGGTATGCATTATATTATATATGCATTATATTATATTTTTACTATTAATTCATAAAAATGCTAGTCATGCGCCATTCGCATTCTATAACACTAGCCCTCTCATGTAAAGGAATATGATATTATCATCATTTATTCAATGATCTAGATATCATACGTTTTTTAACATTAAAAAAGTTTCATAAATCATATATACATTTTTTCTTCATTATCATATCTTAAAGTAAAAAGTCTAAACAAAAAACTAGTCCAAACTAATAATATGTTTCGTATTCTTCTGTCTGCTAATTTGTTGAAGCTTTGTTAGAAGATCTTAAGTAATACATCAAGATCACACAATATACATTATTTTTAATGATTATATAAAGTATTTTTTTTTTGAAAACTCTTCATTTGAGTCTTCATATAAATTTCAAATGTATGAGAAGATTATTACATTTTGTAAAGATATCAAGTAAACATAACTCGATATTAATTTTGATTAGAATGATTCATAGTCAGAGCGCGAATTTCAATTAATCAAGCGCTTAAAGGGATCCTAAAGTCATCTGTTTTACCGACATTTTTTAAAATTTCTTTTCTTCTAATTGTCTTTATAGATTTAAAAATCCTTTTTCACAAAAAAATCCACAATTAAAGTATAGACAATAATGCAGCCGCAAAGCTATATTTGGATATGAAAAACGAAAAAAAATTACAAAATTTGTCGATTTCTGGCGTCGACTCGTAACAACACATTTGCTTTATATAAAAGTTTTATACTTTGTACATATACAAAAAGTAGCTAGGCTAGGAATTACATGAAAGAACAATACTATGCTTTTAGAAATAAGCTAGAAGCTTTAGTATAAGAGAAACGAGATTAAAAAGATTTATGTGTGCGAGCGCGTGAAATGTTGATGCATTAGTATATAGTGATGTGTTCCTGTCGCGTAAATCGTATGTATATAAGTGTTCAGTCGATAAAACAGAATCCCCGTTCGGTCTTTGGTTTAGCATCCCCTTAAGTAAGAATTAAAGAACTCAGTGCAAGGATGATATGAATAATTTATATATATATATATATATATATGTATATAAAAGATCCATTTTAGATGTAACTTCCTTTTACAAATGAGCTTTATATTGTGAATTTTTATCTAATTTTTATACCAAAATCATTCATTAAAACTGAAATGGTGAAATGCGCGCTTGCTTCGACATCATTTCCGTGTTCCCATTAAATCGTATATGTTCGCCTTTGTCATTAGCGATGCAGGTTTTGTTTTCTGGTAGGACCGTCGTTGCAGTTTACGCGAATACCATGCCTAAGCAACCTGCTCGTATTCGGCCTTATTGATATTGCTAGCTAGGCAACACGCTAGGAAGATACCGACTAGTGGGAAAAAAGCTACGCCAATCGCCGTACCTGCTACTAGACCGATGTTGCTATTTATGAAGTCCAACACGCGATTGTAGCATCCCTGAGGAAAAGAATTGCAAAAATTATAAAAACCGGAAGAACAAGATTAAAAAATCAGATGTTGAAAAACAGCGTAGATTTGACTCCTATTTTTTTATATCAATTTCTTTTTTCTATTTTTCTACGCACTATCCCTTTTTTAACTTCTATTGTGTACTATACACGGAACATCGGAACACGGTTTTTGTATTTTATATATCCCAATATAAGTAAAAAAGCTGTCCTATAAAAATTTAGACAATTAAGAAAATATATACCTCGATATAAATGTCTCCTACAGCCTGCGTCATGCATTTATCCTGAGGCACTTTGCAGCAGGACAAGGGAATATCCTTTGGTGGATCCAGATTGAGCCAATCGGCATAACCGCGATTGCCGCAGCAATGCAACTGTAATTAATTAATTAAATTTTTTAAATACGCGACATAACGCAACTGTGTATCGCGGTAAGTAAAAAATAGTTTCCATCTTTATTTTTTTTTGTCTCATGATTCCTCCCATATATTGGAATATGAACGTACAATTATCTGATTTCTAATCAGTTTGGACAATCGACGTTCAATTGACAGAACAATCGGGATAATCGAAGGTGAATAGAAATAGGTACTCACAGTCGATTGCATGGTATCAATATGACTGCTCTTTGAATGGTCTTGTCCATAGGTTGCCATGCTCTCGTTCAGACCTTGATCGAATCCCTCGTTCAAGGTCGTGCGATAAGCGTAAACCGATGCACCCGCGCCGAGTTCCAGCAATGCCACGACGGCCAAGAACGCGCCGTACTTTGCAGACGAAAAGAAGAAAAGAATTATTTTGTATAATCCACGGAGAATTTCTCGGAGAGTTTTCTCACTTTTCAAGATATTTACTACAAACTTACTGTACAAATGTTAGCAGGAAGATTATTCGCACGAACTTCTGTGACGCGCCTATATTTCGGTAAATCGAATTTCCATATTCAGAAATATTTAATTCTTCTATGTAAGTCTTAGATGATTCAAAGTATTGCAGATTTGCAACTTTACACACATTTATAATATAATTTATTAACATATAATGCAAATTACGAAGATTACGCGGCGAGTATCGTTTTTCTTAGAAGCTTTCCCCTATGTAATGATATCGTATCGAATATCGGCTAACTTCATCCTATCGTTCCTGAGGGACCTAGAGCCTACTTTAATTCATGACCTATGATTCACGGATGGAATTCTATTTATAATCTTACATAGCGCGTGGGTGTGTACATATAGACACACGTGTGTCTATTCCGATATGTATGCTGATCCTTCATGCGCATCCTCTGTACTATGAGATCATTGAATTTTATTTCAAGTTCTCATTGCAAAATACTTTGAAATAGATTAAATGCCTACCAAATACAGTAGAGCAGGATGACCGCGCGCGGTGCAGCAACAGGCGAGAACTGCTGCGACCGCTAATACCGCGCCTAAGCACGCGAGTGCCAGCAGAGCGGCCCCGCTGCCTTGCACGCTCATGTTCATGTAATCCCGCAGCTGAATGCGCATCCATATGCCGATACATAGCATCAACACTCCAGACGCCTGTAAAACATACAAGACATTAAGGTCACTCAAATGATATATTAATCGCGAAGCAATTTGGTCGAATTTTCTTTAAAAGAATTATGAGAAAAGCGCGCTTATACTTATTAATAAATAACTACGATTATACCATTGGTTTTGATAAAAATTTATATCTCTGAATATAGGTTCCTAATAAAATTAGAATAAGTTTTTTTCGTATATTTCCTTTGGAACATAATACTACGCAGAATAATGTATGAACATAATGTATGAAGGGGTGCAATGAGTGTTTAGAAGGATATTAGTTTAAAGAATAGAATGTGTCGAAGAAACTAGTGTTACAAATTATTTAGCAATCATCTTTTTGATAACAATCGCATTTTTAAACTGGTAGAAGTAATGGTCACTAATGTTAAAAGCGATAACAGTCGCATATTGCAGACTCATAAACATATATTCACATATTTATGAATCTGCAGATAAGCCGCATAATTAACGCACTTCGAAAATTCTGATTCAAAGGTTCAAGGATAAATATAAGTGATGGAAATGTACAGATTGTCACAACATCACATAGCTCTCAATGTGTGTGTACGCACAAATACACACATACACATACACACTTCTATGTTGATGTGTTGTAATTTTTTAAAATACCGTATTTTTAAATATGTATATCCTCTCTCTATCTCTAATTAATTTAAATTTTTAATGTTATAGTAATATTAATGAAATTTATATTTCTCAGAGGGTTACTTGGATAGACATCAAGGTCACTTTCGTACTTCATCATCGCGTATTTAAGGCCTCGCACTTATTTTCCAGTTACTCGTCCCTATTTTGAGTTAAGCAATTTAAAGATGATTGACAATATGCCATTATTATTTGCATATTTTTCCGTAGAATAAACAAATTTAATACTCGGTATTATAACGCAGTACGAACAGATGGGTAGGACCAGGATGCGTGATAAGGAGTTTCATGATTGTCACGCAGGCGATGTTGGATTTTGTGGGCTTACCCAGAAAATGAAATTGAAAAGCATCAACAGAGTCTTCATGCAGGTCATCGTGGCTACAGTCTCCAGTCGCTTGCTCATCTTGAGATGTGTTGCCTTTTCCTTTACTCACGACAAAATTAACCCTCTCGATATGAGATTTGGGTTATTACGCACTGCTATCAGGTCTCACTGGGCAACAAATGGAGTTCGCACGATCGATTTACGAGAAGATTGCGAATATACTTACGTGTTGCGTGCGTGGCTCCTGCCCCTCTCTCAACTGGTGCATGCGCGCTACCCCGCGAGAATGCTATGGCGATGGTGGGAACTCCCCTTATCAGAACAATTCTTTATGTAACGGGAGCAAATGTACCGCGGATATCGTAAACGTCAAAGGAATATCGTCGTAATCCAGAACTCTTTTCTTGAGAAACGTTTCTCGGGCGTTTCCATCAAATTGAAGTATTGTTACGGTGACAGTCTCCTTTATTGGAATAATCGCTGATGAATCAACGAGTATATTAGAGATGACATGAATATCCGATAATACTATAAAAAGATTCTAGAATGGCTTTACGAGATTCTTCAGTATTCCATTGATGTCGTTTGGAGTTTTGTATTAAAAGATTGAGAACATTATGATAGTGGAATTTTTTTAGAACTTCCGATGTGTACTAAATTGGAAAATGACAGATGACATAAATAACATAATATGATAAATATAGGAAAAGATATAGAATATAGTGTTTTATAGGAAGAATTCTCTCATACATAGTCTCTCTTTGCCTGTTAATATAAATTTTGTTTCTCTCTTCCAATTTATTTTTTATATTCCTCACATTGAGATCAAACGATGATTGAATTAGTAAATAAAAATTACAAACGAAAAGCTATTATATTATTAAATATACAAGGTGTTAACAGTGCTCACAATTTTTTTAATTATTTACAATAACTCAGATAAAAAAAGTTATAGATAAAATTAAGTAATAATCACTAAAAAATTTACTCTACAGAATTAGAGATCACCATGTTTGCTATTATCATGTTTTTACTTATGCGAAATTTCTTCATCGATGATACTCTTCATTTAATCTTTATACGATGAAATATATATATAATAATCGTCATGCGAAGATAACGCTGTGCGCTAATATTAAATCTTTTATAATTAATTAATGAAATTTTAGCTCTTACTACACAAATTACAATTTTATATATTTTTGTATTTATAACAATATGTTTTATTAAAATTTAATCAATCTCCTTTTAAATGAATCCTATTTAATTTTAATAATTTAATATTTACCAGAATAATTTACCAGTATTATCTTCCCCAAATAGCCAAGCTTGCAGAGACAAATTTTAAACAGAATATGCTACTAATCTTTGATGGTAGAAAAGCAAATTTCACACAGAGTCTGTAATATCTGACAATATCGACAAACTGCCGTCAGAAATATGACAAAACCTGCTGACATAACATATCTATCGGCAGATTCAACAAATCCTGAGCTTAATGTGGACAAAGAGCTATAGATTTGCAATGGAGATCTGATCGAATTTGCTGTCAATCTGCCAGCAAACTGCTAGCATTTTGATTTAGTTATATGAATCGTGTGACAATTATTTAAAGATTGATAATATAATTTTTTGATGAATATTTATTATACATATGAATCTTTTGAAATAGAAGCAATTGCTATTGATTAATACTTGTGGAAATATGGTATTTTTTTATATAGATTAGAGGCCGAAAACATTTAGTTCCTTATTAATTTTTATTAACATACATTTTGTTATACTTTCTTGATATATATTTTTTATTTTGTTAAAAGTTAAATATTATATCTATATTTTACGGCTCTGCAAATGTCTCAATATAGTTTTTTTGTTATAATTTGATAATGTTTTACTTGTTGCATATGCAATTTTTTATGGCAATCCATCATTTTAGATTTTTCATGCTTTAGACAATAATTTTCGATAGTCAATGATTTTAAAAAATTTCTAACATAATTTTATTGAAATTTAAAAATATTTTATTTTTTTATTGGCATTAGAAAATATTTTATTTTATTTTATCCATTATTTTGAATTGTAACAAATGACACAAATAATAATATAAGAAAAATATGATAAATGGGGAAAGGTATAAAATATAGTGTTTTATAAGAAGAATTCTCTCACGTAGTCTTTTCTTTTCTTTCTTTGCCTATTGGTGTAAATTTTGTTTCTCTCTCTCTCAATTTATTTTTTATATTCCTCACATTAAGATTAAACGATGATTGAATTATTATAATAAATAAAAATTACAAATAAAAAGTTTAAATATTAAATAAATAAAATTAATTAATTTCTTTTATATCATTTTATATCATTTTATATCATTAAATATGTGTGTGTGTGTGTGTGTGTGTTTGTTTTAAGTTTTTATTCTATTTTTCTATTCTGCGAATTCAAAGATCTTTAAAGATAATTCTATTTGATATCTTCCTCTCAAAAAATGACAAAACGAGGATAAAAGATTAACAAAATATAAGAAGATGCAGATAAAATTAATAGAAAGAACAGAAATGAAATTAAACACCTATATGTATTTCGCTTCAGATTTAAAAAATAAGCACATAATATATATTTTTGTTGATAAATCACTAATAAAAGTCGCCATTACATTTTATAAAATTAGGCAATTCATTGGTCAAAACGCGTTTATATACGCAAATTTTTCCGCTTAACGAGTTTTATTTTTATTGATCCTTTGGAGAATTGCTAGCAACATTGAAGTTATTAGTATAATTGAAAAAACTCCTAGCCAAACAACATTATTTTCGTCGATAATTGACAATCTCTGCAGATTCTTGGACAATCGTTAGTTTTTTGGAACGAGCGAAATTTACTTTTTTCCTGACCCTTTAAGACCCGTTTTTTTAATCCACTTTATTCTCCAAATTATCTAAAAATATCACATTATTGTTCTCCATCTGCTTCCCATCTCTTTCACGCTTATCTTCAGCTGGACGAAAAAACAACTCGTCTTTTCTTCGATTATCTATCAGATTCGGGTCAAGTTTGGATAGATCCACGATTGGCCAGATATTTTGCGTTGTTCTGTCCTGTTCAGTATCTGAAATATTGTTAGTCTCTTCGAAAGACAATTTATTAAAAATTGGATCGGTGAGCGAGCTGACATCCAATTCAACCTGCTCCTCGCTGCTGATGGACGTATTGTCTTGATTCTGATTTTGATCTTTTTTGTCACTTCTAATATCACCGATAGTCTTGAAATAGATACTATGATCGTACCGATACGTTTCTAAGCAATTGCTGTCCAGTTTATTGTTCGATTGATAATTGAAAGTGCCGCAGCAATTAATCTTGATCTCTTCCGGATGCGATTTCCATCTGGATTGTTTGAGACTGTGGAGATTGTTTGAGACTCGTGGCGGAGTTTCATCGGAAGACATATTCCACGATTCTTGCATTGTTTGCCGATTCTTGGACCTGATTTATTTTTGTTTATATTAAAAACGTTTATTTTTTATTACATTTTATTCGTATATAATTATTTTCATGCATTATTATATATTGGGTTGGCAAGAAAGTTCTTTCGTTTTTTTAGCTCTAAAATTTTTATATTTTAAAAATTTCTATATTTTATAAAATTAGTATAATACCATTTGATAGAGTAAAATTTCAGTTTTCAGAATCTGTTTTACAAATTTTATTATTAATTACGGTACGATGATTTTTAACGGAGCAATCAAAATCAGAATCCCTTTGTACTTAACTCGCGAATAACTTAAGAACAAAAAATCATAGGAACATTTTTAAAAAACGATTGTGTAGGGAAAACTTCAAGCTTTCACGAAAAATAGTCGAAAATTTTCTCAAATTTAATTTGGGCACGTTACAAACCAACAAAATGAGAAAACAATTTTCCAGCTCTTTTTCAGCTCATAATTTTCTGTATGTAAAAATTACCAAACTCACATAAACTCAAAAAATATGATAAGTTTTTGAAAGTAGAGATTTCAAGCTTTAAAATCTTTTTTTTTTTAATTTAAATTTTATTTATTTTTGACGAAAATATTGTATATACAATTTTAAGCTAAAAAACGAAAGAACTTTCTTGCCAACCCAATATATCGCTCAATTCTTAGAAGATTTTTTAAAATAATGGACATTAATGTCTCTCTCTCTCTCTCTTTCTCTCTCTTTCTCACCTCTGTGATCGAAGACGATTGTAACCACGCGCAAAAGCTGCCCATCTCTCGATCCTCTGGAAAACGTATTCCGTTTCCTCGCACCACCATTCTGACAGGCCCTTTTGAACCATTGTCTCTCTGTTCTCCGCCATAGTAAACATTCTGATACTGCAAACGAGGACGAGAACTGGAAGAATTACACGATTATTCGTAAAGTTGCTAATTGATGCCCGAACGAACAGTCAGTTATTCTACAACTGTAAAAGTGATTCGGTTCGACGGTAAATCGAGGTTGATTTATAAGATTAACAGGAAGCACCTCAAACGTGGAAGCCATCGATGATTGTGGCCGTGACCTCGGAATAGTGCAACGTTTTCGTTTGTTTCCATCGCTTAAAAACATGTCGTAAAAAATTATCAAAATATATCACATAAATCGACCTTTGACAAAATAGACTAATATTATCTATTTTTTATTATAATTTTAATAATAATAATATTTTAATTTGTAAGACAAAAATGAAATATAAAAATTAATAATAACTGAGAAATGTGAGATACAATAAAATTAAAATCAGTTTGGAATTTAAAAATGAAACAAATGATATTATTTATCATTTATTCAAAGAATTATTTTGTCAAAAGCTTTTTACGTTTATTTATTGTTTGAAACAATAATAAATTTTATTATTTATAAGAAAAGATTACAAAAATTTTTTTATAAATAAAGCTTCGGAATAACGAATGGATAATAAAGATACATATCTTAATTTATTTTTTAGGAAAATTTTACTTTTTACTTTCATGGAATTTTAATTTCAAACTTAGCTACACTGTAATTTTTTAAGAAAAACATATCAGTAAATTTATAATTAGAAAATAATGCGATAGAGAAGAAACGAAACAGTTCCTAGATAAATTTAAATTTAATACAATTTTTTTAAATTAAACTTTTTTTATAGAATTGTTTATTAAAACAATAATTAAAATTTTGTGTTAAAACATTTTATCTTATGTAATATCTTAAGCAGTTGCACTCATTCTTTTCCTCGCTGCTCTTCTTATAAGCGTATTTATTTTTTAATCAAAAAAGCAGCTACATAAAAATAACTCGCAACCGGTGAGTATGCTTATTCATGTCGTTATTTATCAACGAGCTCTGCCCACACTCCCATTTCGCTGAAGAGGATTTCAACGTCTGATTTTTCTTGCGAACTTTCCACAGAAGGGAATATAAAAAACTCAGGACGTGACTTCGGTAATTTGCTTAGCCGTACCCTGCCAATCATCGCGTAACATCGTGGAATATTGAATGGTTGATGGCAGAAGCGGTTCGCAGAAAGACAGAAGAAAATTGTTTATCAGACAGTACGTGAATTAAAATTCAACTCGTTTTCACCCCCGCGCGATTTTTCCAGCTCTAGGAGAGGGAAGAATGAAGTCGGCCGCGGTATAAAAAGCCACCGCTGCGCTTATCGCACCACTTCATCGCCGATTTTTCCGACATCCGGTACACGCAGGTAAGCGAATATAGAATGTTTTTGAAAATTAAATATCTCATTAATTCCTGCAATTTATATTCGCGGATAAGTTCATCGAGAGATTTCTGTTATATCTCTTATTCGTTATATTTGTTCGATCGTTAATACGTATTATCTATATTTTATATATTAATACATCGTTAATACATATTATCTATATTTTAAAAAATTAACAATGTTGTCAAAATTTTTCTTTCTTTTTACTTTTACTTGTTATTAATTTTTTATTAAGATTCGGTTGTGTCAAACAGCAAACCGGACTGTGTGTATAAAATAATAAATGTGATAAGATTTTTATGTATATACATATATNCATATAATGTACTAAAACAAAATAAATGGACCCGTCCTCCGTTAATCGTAATTTTTTCTATTAATTTTTTATCAAAAAAATTATTTTTTCCGAATTGCATATTTATTTTAAATGTCCGAATATATGAAATTTAAATAATTTCTTAGGTATTTCTTGATAAGAAAAATTTTAGTAAAAAAATATTTAATAGTAAAGTACAAGAATAAGAGTTAATTATTCATTATTTGTAATTCATTTATACGTTTATCTGTATATCACGAGTATATGTAAACATTATGCAAATAACTTTGCACGTTTATATATCTCTATATATTTTATTATTTTTAATTAAAATTTTTGTGTTTTTTATTATTTTTAATAACACTATTTATATTATTGATTATAAAATATGTGTTTTCTAATAAAAGTATATTTATTATATATTATATATTTTTAAAATTCTGTTGTAATTAATAATATTCTTAAAATATGTAGCTTTATAATTATCAAGTAAATTAATTAAACCTCTTAATTAATAGACTCTAGGAAATAGAAACTAAATAATTTGATTTGTAACGCTTATTGAGAATATTTGCTTCAGTTTTTGTTTTGTAAATCTAATTCAATGAATTTCATAAGAAATAAAGAATATGCAACTACTATTATTGATTATTGTTATTATAAACAAAAAAATATATTCAGTGATTTATCTATATCTTTGGTAACAGTTTGCAATAAAATAAAAAATTGATGAATATGATTACAGACATGAATCTGACTCTCGCGCTGTCTTGCATAATCGCAGTTATGTGGTTGTTCTGCGGAAGATGTAAAGCAACCTCTGGATTAATTCATCGCAATTTAGGAAATCATCCACATCTCCGCGGGTAACTATTGAGCTATATATAAGCGAGTATACGTACAAATGAAATTGGAGAACTGATAAAACGAGATAAAATGAGATATACACGTCGATATACTTTGCCATCATTAAGGATTTAAAAATTAATATAATATTCTGGCTATTTCGTGTGCTTTGCCGCAGATACGCTGTCCAAGGCCTCGTGAAGGATCTCGTGGAGGATCTCGTCGGCGAAGACGAGGATAATTTACGACTTAGCAAGCGCCAGCAGCTGGACGATTACGGTCATATGAGATTCGGCAAGCGGTCCAATGGCGACGACGAGGAATATGGGCATTCGCGATTTGGCAGAAATATCGAGTAAAACGTCATACCACGCCGGATTTCTTTACATCGTAGATCGTGATCGTTCACACTCGTGTGTTAGATAGAATATATTTTACATTGCAGCTATTACAATAGTGTCACGTTATTCTACCTTCTCCAGTTTCTTCATGCCGCAAATAGTCTACACTTTCCAAAAGTACTCTGGCAATCTAATTACCTCGGATTTAACTTTGTCGCTATATTTTCTTAGGACAACACAATGACACTTTTATTTATTGCAGAGATAGATCAACTTTATAAACGACCTTGGAAAAAATTAAACAAACATAAAAAAATTTGACAAATTATAAATTTGATTTTTTTTGTGTGTAAAATATATTAGAACCGAAACACAATGAAGTGCAGAAATAAAATAAGCTCTCGCTCGTCAAAATATGTTAATTTTTACGTATCTTATTTTTATGAGTAATTATTGCATTCATGTTGTATATTGTTCTTATTATCCTCAATTTATTTAAAATATTTTAGGGCTTAGATTTATCTAGCACTTCAAATAATTTCTTCTTTTTTGGTGCTTGCATAAATTTACTTCAAAAATTTTATATGTACATATGACTTTTAATCGTTAATAGAATTTTGTTAGTGTTTACTTTTTATTTATTAGAATCTCATATAATTTCCCCCTTTGCATTTTCAACTCTGCTATTCTTTGATGAAGCTCCATATCATCATCTAAAAACATGTGATATCCGCAACGATTTTCCAAGTCCTGAAGATTGTAGCCAATGGTGCGTCGATTTAGCAACCACGGCTCTGGTAGTGGTGATGATGGTGGTAATTTTGGTTTCGGAGGATAAGGCGACCGATAATCGCTGCTCGTGATGGTACGATAGTTCATCTGACAAATAGCCGTAGGATCCAGAAGGATGTCCGTTAATTTTAATATTTTTTCCTCGTAATCTTTCCTAGAAAACATTGAATTATTACCTTGAATGTGCATCAAAACTTGATCGAGAAATTTGTTATGTTAATCTCTCACTTAAAAATATAATTTTTTATAATTCTTTCAAAAAATATATACTTTTTATGTACAAAATATTTCTTGTGTATATAAAAAATTTTAAACAAATTTTAAATAAATTCTTATAATAATAATAATCATCATCTAACTAATATTAATAATATAATTAATAATTTGATATTAAATTAGTATGAAAATATTAAAAAGCAAGAAGAATATTCTTTATATTAAGATAGAAAACAGCGGAAAAAAATTTTAAATTAATTGTTCTTAATTCCGAAAAAAGTTTTATTTTTACAAAATAAATTTTTTTTATATACAGCTTTTTTATATACAGCTTATCTAAAATAATAAACTGGATTTTGGAATATAAACATGAGGAATATATACTCTGCCGAAGCGAGCGATTGCATCGTGAGTAAACTACGTCGTGGATAAATAACCGGCTTGTACTCGTCTTTCAGTTTAATCTGCGACAACATGGCGCGTGTCTCCGAAATTCCAGTGACTTCGTCCTCTGGGCCGAGTCTCCGATACGAAGATTTATGAAGATTTCCTTTTGGTGGAAATATGTCTGCATTGTCTCTAGGTTCCGACAAAGTTTTCATTTGCCTGTTAATTAGTTTAAGTGAAATCATTGAAAAATAAATCTTGAGTTTTTTAATTCTTTCGCTCCGGGCTTTTCTTCAAAAATTATCAAAACATTTATCAAAAAAAAATTTACAAGAAAAAATTCACAAAATGACCGCTAGATTACGTTATTTTAAGCCAAACACATATATGCGTTTCCCGGAGCGAAAGGATTAAATGTGTGTATGCATCAATTTTATATTATTAAACTGAAACTTATTAGTATTTAATACATAATATTACAATATCGATATACAGTAGCGGATAAAAGTTTAAGACATCTATTTTAAATTTTACATATATATATATATATATCGATATATGTTTTTTTTTTCTTCAAAATATATAAATGTGACTGAATGTTTATATGAATGAATGTTTTTATATATTTATTTATATAAGTCTGAAGGACAAACAATAACGTAAAAAATTTTTCGTATATAAAACATATATAAACATATATAAACATTTATACTTTTATATAAAATATGTCCATATATGTTCATATATTCTTTTTTTTTTGTAAAATTACTGCTTGGTACAAGAAAAATAATAATAATGACAAAAAATAGAAAATAATTAAAAGGATAATTTTTACAATGTTTTTTTTACAAAAGGTCATGTTTAGAAAAATATAAAAAATTGCTTGTATATAATTTTATATATATATATATATATATATATATACACACATCATTATATATAATTATATATAAACAATTTTTTCTTATTTTTTAAACTTAATTTTTTATAAAAGAAACAATGCAAAAATTATTCTTTTAATTAGTTTTTGTTTTCTTATTATTATTATTTTTTTTATCAAACACTAATTTTACAAAAGAAAGAATATATGAGAAGAAAGATATATGATATATTTTATATGTAATTATATAGAAATGTATGTGTTATATAGAAATGTATGTGCACGCACGCGCGCACCCCCCCCCTCCCCACACACACATACACACACTCACTCACTCACTTTTTTATTTCTTCCGACAATAAATATTTATCTTCATGTAAAGTCATTTTTTAGATAATAATTAACACTAATTAATTTAATTAAAATATTACACGATTGCTCCTACTCTATGTCAAATAAATATGTACAATAAAAGAAATGTGAATATTCTGATGAGGTACGAGAAATAAAGCACCGTTGTTATGATTAACAAGTATTTACTCCACGGTAACTACCCTAACTTACCCTACAGTTCCTTATGTAAATACGTGTGTGATATACTTGTATGATATACTTGTATATAATTTTTGTGATTTACCTATGTAAATAGCATATACTATTATTTTAATTTATAATAAAAAATTTGAGAAAATAGATTCTTATAAGTTTTTGTTATTTACAAAAAAATAAACAAATAGTTAAAAATTAAGAAAATTTATATTAAAAGAAAAAATCAAAATTTATAATAAATATTAAGTAATGTTACTGTATTTATAATAATATTTAAATTGCTTAAGATATATAAAGAATATTTAAATTGCTGAAATATCATTTAACAATTAAATCTTAAATAAAATTTTAATTAAATAAAATATAATTAAGCAAATAATAAAGTACAAAATATTTGGCATATATTATTTCTCAAATTTCAATAGACAAATTAATTATTGAATATTTGTTGTTATTCAATTTATTCCAATAATAATAATAATAATAATAATAATAATAATAAATTGCAATACCAACCAATCATGGATTTTGATTTTATCACTATATATTGCTGGAACGTGAAATACAATAGGTCTATTATTTTCATCTTCGTCATTATAAGATGAGATAGACTGTAATAAAAAAAAATTTAGAAAAACTTCATTGAAAGTATAAATTAGAAATTATTAAATTTTTAACAATTACCACACATATATTTATTGATTGAGAGTAAAATATTTTTTCATATTCTTCTTATTTTCATACATTAAAATTTTATAATAATACAATATATTAATATATAATAAATCAAATATTTAAAAATATATGTAGCTCGATAAATTTATATGAATTAATATTTTAAGTTTTTCTAAACATTATGTTTAAAAATATATATAATTTATACATAAAACATGCATATGTGAATCATAGCCTTACGTTTATTTTTTCTTTTTTCAGCATTTTGTATTTACATGAATATGTAAATGTGCGTATTTCTCTTTGTAAATAAAATATGGGAAGATTTTATTGATCAATATTTATTAAATTACTTCTTCATTAAATATCTACAAAAATAGCATATGAATTCAGTAACCTATTTTCTATTACGTCATTTTATACTATATCACGTGAATATAGTATTATATATCATTCACATACATATACTGGCTGCTTTGCGCTGATTGGATTATATTTTTTAATCTGGAGGAATAGACTTCTCTCAATTTAGATCTAAACATATAATCCAATCAGCGCAAAACGGTTACTAAGTTTCCTACTGAACGCAGCCAATGAATTACAAATTTAATGCAAAAAGCAATAAGATCAAATTCATGCAATATATATATATATTCACATAATGCTCATATATGTATGTATATACATACAATAAATGTCAAACATTAACATGGAACATGCGATAAAAGAATTAGATGTGAAAGCATTGCAAGAAGAAATTTTACGTAAGTGTAGGAAAAAGACGGAACTTTTAACTTTTCCTGATGAAACAAAAAATGAACATAAAGAAGATTTATATGAGGAAGATATAGCCTCGATAGAAACTGAAAAAACTACAGACGAAGAATTACCATTCGAGGATATATTGGCTGAAAAACGTCGCAAATATACAACTAAAGAAGAGTTTATTTATTCATTGTACAACAATATACTTCCAGCTTTTGTAGCTGAGTAATTATTTTAATTGTGCAAAGCAGTTAACTATTATTATATTATTAATTTCAATTCGATCGATATAGATGGGATGGATATTTTTTGCGGAAAAAACAGTTCCTAAAGAGATTCAGTCAGAAAAATGCTGAAACTATAGAGGAAAACAAAGAAATAGATGATGATAGCAAAAATGATGATTTGTTTATCAAAGAAGAGACAAAAAATAATAAGATGGTAAATGTTTCATCATGGAAGCTTTCACTGCCAGATGAATTTGCGAATATAAAGTTTTACAACAATAATTCTTATTGTGGTCGAATCAGCAGGAAAATGATGGAAGGTGAAGGAACCTATACATGGCATAATGGCGTTCAATATAAGGTATTGATAACTATGTAAATTATAATTAAAATATAACGTAAGTAAAAATAAAAAAATTTCTATGTATAATTAAGTACTAACACATTTTTAATCTTTTCTTAAATACAATATGCAAGTTATAAAATTGAATTAATTATATATTTTTTATTCTAAAATATTATATTTAAGAATTACGCAAGAATAAATTTAAAAAATATGCAGGGTCAATTCGAACATAATAAAATTCAGGGGAAAGGTCTCCTAAAGTGGAACAATAATTGTTGGTATGAAGGTGATTTTGTGAATGGTCTCCGACATGGCAGAGGTATTCTGGTGAACAAAGAAAACAATCGTATATATGTCGGTCAGTGGTGTAAGGGCCACATGTGTAAAAAAGGTTAAAATGTTAAAAATTAAATATTCTCTTTCTCTTTCACATGCACGCACACGCACGCACACGCACATGTACACACATACGTACATACGCACGCACGCACGCACGCACGTACGCACGCACACAGAGAGAGAGAGAGAGAAAGAGAGAGAGATAATCTATATATATAGTATTTAATATTATAATATATGACCTTCTCTTTATTATTACATAATTGCAATTAAAGATTGATGTATTATTATGTATACCTAATAAAACACATATTATATATAAAATAAATAAATACTGTTTAGTATCATTAAATTTTAAGATATGTTTCATGATGGTTTTATGATGTTTAATTTTTTTTATAATAAAAATTCTTCAATATTTCATATATTTAATATATATATTTTTTATAAAGTTTTGTAAAATCAAGAGCAAAAATCCAATTCAGGTGTAATAAGTAGAATTATATATTTGCATACTGAGCTCTTTCCTTCTCTACTTTTGTGTGTGTGTGCGCACGTGCACGCGCACATAATTATACATTATATTACATAAATGCAACAAAGCAGATCAATGAGGGCTCAATAAATTTTTAATATGATTGGTTCTTATCTTTAGATCTTCTGGATCTAAGTGTAGAAACCAATAATAAAGAATCAATAGCCATGTTCAAGCCGGACGAAGCAGCTTGCCTGTTCGCCGAGCGATTTAATATGATTGGTTGTATCTACAAGCAAGAACCAATCACGTTCAATCGATTAGCGAGCAGGCTAGCTGCTTTGCCGACTTGAACGCGCCCATTGAACGTTCACCGATCTGCTTTGTCTACTGAACACAACCAATGAGCATTCAAGTCGGCAAAATAGCTAGCCTGTTCGCCAAGCAATTGAACATGATTGGTTCTTACTTATAGATCCAATCAATCATATTAAAACGTTCGGCGAGCAGGCAAGCTGCGTTCGGCTTGAACACGGCCATTGCGTTCAGCAGCTTAGTAAGCGTTTTATGCTGATTGGATTATACTTTTAGATCTAAATTAAGATAGGAGTATTCCTCTAGATTCCTTCAGCAGCCAAAGTCTGCTGAATGCAGCCATAGGGTGAATTCGTTTATGCAGTCACTGCTGCAGAGGGTATCATTTTATCTTCATTGTTCATTGGACGTAAACAAAGATAAAGGGTGAATTCGTTTATGCAGTCACTGCTGCAGAGGGTATCATTTTATCTTCATTGTTCATTGGACGTAAACAAAGATAAAATGACACCTTCTGCAGCAGTGACTGCATAAACGAATTCATCCATATTGGTTGCGTTCAGCAGAAAAAGCAGCTTAGTAAACGCTTTGTGCTGATTGGATTATACTTTTAGATCTAAATTAAGATAGGACTATTTTTTTAAATCTAAAAATATAATCCAATCAGCGTAAAGCGCTTACTAGCTACTTTTTCTGCTGAACGCAACCAATAGGCGCGTTCAAGTCGGCAAAGCAGCTAGCCTGCTCGCCAATCGATTGAACATGATTGGTTCTTGCTTATAGATCCAACCAATCATATTAAATCACTCGGCGAGCAGGCAAGCTGCTTCATCCGGCTTGAACATGGCTGTTGATTTAAATCATCGAGATACTTTTATATTTTTTTTAACAAATGTTTTAATTCGGAATGAATATGTAAATGCTTCTAGGCTATTTCTGTGTCAATTTACGCAAGTTACGTTTTAGGTCAATTTTCGTTGGACAAGGCGCTAAACCAATGGCTACGTTCAGCAGAGAAAGCAGCTTAGTAAGCGCTTTGCGCTGATTGGCTTATACATTTAGATCTAAATTGAGATAGGACTATTCTTCTAGATCTAAAAGTATAATCCAATCAGCACAAAGCGCTTACTAAGCTGCTTTTTCTGCTGAACGCAGCCAATGAACGATTTGCAGCTGCCCACCGTTGATGAACGGCGATTGGCGAACGAACGAGCAAGGCTGCGTTCGGAAACATCACCCAACCACGCTAGGGTGTCATTCTATCTTTGTTTACGTCGAATGAACAATAAAGATAGAATGACACCCTAGCGTGGTTGGGTGACGTTTCCGAACGCAGCCCAAACGGTGCCAATCCGATCTGCCCGTGCTCGGCTATGCTAGCAGAAAGATTTCAATATCGACGCGTACTGGCGCACTCGACGCTCGTCGCGTAGTGTTTCATCGTACGCGAGAGCGAGCGGCATTTATTTGTGAGTGAAATTACCCTTCACGGCTAGGGAGGAACGGCTTCTCGGCGACGTTCACTGAAACAGGCAACGATGTCGGACGTGATGGTGGATGAACGGTAACTATCATCAACAGTCAATGATAATTAACATATCCAATCTGACATCAATTCTCCCCGAAATTCACGACGTTACTTCAATCGAGCAAAGTTACTTTGGCCTTCCTGAAAAATATTCTCGGGGCCTGCGATTGTGTCTTATCGATTCTTTTTTTTTTAGTCTGTGTTTAATATGTATTTCTTGATGTTTTTGCCCATATATATGTTTTACTTTGTCAATTTGCGATATGTTTACATAAATTCATTATTAACATAATTATTATATTTTTATTGCTATCTTTTTGTCATAGTTATTTTTATAATCTTTATTTCACTTGATATTACGGAATATACATTTAAATATTATGTATAAGAAAAAGAAAAGTGGAAGCATCAATCAACATCTATCAATTTTTTATTGGTCTAAATAAAGATGCATTAAATATATGCTTTTATAAAAATTTAAAGTGGACATAGCTATATCTTCTATATATATATATATATATATTCAAGAACAGATTTGTTTAGTGAAATAATTGGTTATTTTAAATAGAAGCTATATTTAAATGCAGTTGTTTTAATGTTTATAATAATTTTTGCAGAGTTACAGATGAGATTGAGGCATTGAAAGCAATTCTATTGGATAATGAGCTTAACATCAAGGAAAATGATAGGTATGTATGTGTGTGGGTGCGTGTGTGTATGTTAGAATATTCTAGAACTTGTGTACATAGAATGCACAATATGATTTTGTATATCAAAAGAAGTAAAAAAGAATAATATATATTTTGATACAATTTTTCTAGAGGAAAAAGGTTCTTCTGACATAAAAATTCTACTATGCACTCTATATATGTGAATTCTGAGTCTTCATATATTATATATTAAAGAATATTTTATGCATAAAAATATATATAATATATTTTAATGCTTAGTAATTTTACCAAAAAAAAAAGTATATGTGTAAGAACTGTAATATGTAATAATTATTATATATATTGTAGATTGACATAAATTAATGTATTATATGCAGCCTAGATTACTTTTAAATGTCAAAAACTTTTTTTATCTATTTATGAAGAATGAAAATTTGATACCTTGAAGAATATCTTATTAAACATAATATTTATTTATCTAATAGCTAATAGTTAAAGTTCAATAATATTAAATATACAAAACAAAAAACTTGGATAATCAACATTTATGTATTTTTTTAAACTCTGCTAGATTTAATAATGACAATTTATTTGATAGTCATAAATTAAATTTTGTTTCTTTTCTTATTAGCTAAACTGATTTTGTAAGATTGTCGTACATATTTATATTATTTTGCTAAACCAAAAAAATATATACTAATTTGTATTTTTTCTTATTCATTGAATACATTTGATTATAAAATTATCTCTCACACATTAAAATTTGTTTTAATATAGGAAGGATAGAATTGATAGCTAAAATTAATTTGATAGGCATTTTATCTCGAGTCGCATTATTAATCCCATTGTGTGACAGAGATAGTGTACAATTTGTCAATTATAATTTTGCTATATTAAATATCTAGCTTATTGCAAACTATCATACACTGTTAGCGATATAATTTTTCAATTTTATCTAACTTTTTTCTGATATGTTTTTAATTAATTATGTTTATCTAGAGGAGAGCCAGAGTGTATCGAGACGATACTGTTTCCATCAACTGGTGAGGACTCACAATCACAATATGTTTGTGTCACACTGATTGTACGATTACCTTCGGGTTATCCCGATGTTTCGCCGACTATCAGTTTGAGAAATCCAAGAGGATTGGACGAAGATACAGTAAAACTGATGCAATCCGATGCTGAGGCCAAATGCAAAGATTTCATAGGTCAGCCAGTCATGTTTGAATTAATCGAGGTAAGAAATTATTTTGTCAGTTTCTTTTGTTATTTAATTTTGCTTTTTTTATTGTTTAATACTTTCTTACTTTCTAACTTAATTCAAAATATCAAACTAGAGGATTCATCATATTATGTAAAAAAAAAACATACAATTTTATTTAAAAAAAAGATTACTTCCATGTGACCTTGAAAAGTCAATTTTTTTTTCAAAAATTAATTTTATCATTATTTGTCCCCCTTCAGATCATGCAACTTATATCTGAAACTTGTTTCATTAATTGATTTATTTTCAAGTTTCTATTAAAATGAAACAGCTTGTCTGTATACGTGTACTTACATACACACACGCACGCACGTTTTTACAATTAGAATACTGAGATAATAATTAGAATTCCATGTGTTAATATCTGGATGTTGTTTCCTGGATAAAATTTATAAATAGATATGTAGAGATATAAAGAGTCGTTAATCTTTTAATTAGAATTTTTTAATTAAGCTTGCAATTACGTAAAAGGTATTTAAAACTATTTATATGTTAAAATTTGATAATTAATTATGTATAAATAATAACAATATTTAATTTATAACAAATTATATTAGATCTTTGATTAGTTTGTATCTTACTTCTTTCTCAATTATAATTTATATTTATAAATTTCTTTGTAAAATAATATATTATTTTTATAATCAAATAAAACATGATAGTAAAATATAACTTTAATTAAGAATGAAAGACAATAAACATACAGATACAAAATTCTTGCTTTGATTTTTGTATAAGAAATTGCAACTTTTTTCATAGACAGATCCCTGTAATTATTTTAAAAAATATAAAATATAATAATAATATATATGATAGGAATAACAGTAGCAATTTTAATTAATATAATGGTAACAATAATACATAGTGATAATAAGAATTTTAGTTTATAAAATGATAATATATATAATAATAATAGTAATAATCTAGTTAATACGAGAACATCTGACGAGAAGCAATCTTCCCACCGATCAGTGCGCCGTATGCTTGTACGGCTTCCGAGAAGGAGATGAATTTACAAAGACGGAATGCTATCACTATTTTCATTCGCACTGTTTGGCGGCACACGTCGCCGCTGCCGAGAGATATTACAGAGAAGAGCAAGAGAAATTACCACAATGGCAACAGGATACTACAAACAAGTTCCAAGTGCGTTTGCATTACAAATACAGTGTTCATGGATTTCTTTTCTTCATCCCTTATTGTAGTTTGCTAATGTTCATCTTTCAGTCTATGTTTATATTTATTTATTAATGTCCATTTCTTCAGGCTATATGCCCCGTTTGTCGGGAATCGATCAACTGCGACGTTGAGAGTTTGTGGTCGGCGCCACCGCCAATCGACGTCGAGGCTGCCACTGATTTCTCTGTCACTGCTGAGTTGAGAGAACTGCAAAAGCACATGGCCGCTCTGTATCTGCGACAGCAACAGCGGGGCGGTATAATCGATCTAGAGGCTGAAGGTGTCAAGATGTTGGTGAGGACGGAGGACGATCCCACCGCTGCTGCAGAAGAGGTCAGCCCACCTGGTACGAGTTTGAATGCGTATTCAAATACCACCATGCAATCGGTTACTCAAGTGGTAAGTAATTAGTTACCTGGATGATTATGATATAGTGCATTGTACAATGAAATATTGTTTTAACAAAACATACAAAATCTACAATAAATTTTACTTTTCATAGTTAAAGTCTTGAAAAATAAAAGAAAACCGTTAAATATTGCAATAATGATTTTGATCTAATGTTTTTCAAATATTTCTCTAATTAACCTTTAATTATTAACCAAGACGGAGGGGTTTATTTTTTAAATTTTACAGCTTTCCTTAAAAAAGATTTATTATCATTCATTATATCTCTTATATAAAATATGACTGTTTCAGTGCCATTATGGCTGAAATGATGCCACAGTGGCTTCCCATTCTGTAAAGGTTAATATTTTTGTTCGGATGTTGAATTTTATTTTTTTTTTAGAATTTTCTGACATCTGCAGATGTCAAAATAAATTATCAAAATAAATTAAATTTAATGCTTAATTCAAATCATAAATTGATCTAATAAACATAATATTGCATTCTTTTCTACATTTGTTCTATATAATATTATATATATTTGTTAGAATAAAATAGGATGTTTTTCTTGTTTGTTTAGAAAACAAATTAATTTTAAATATAATTAATAATGTTTTCTATCAAAAATTATTATCAATTATTTCATTTAATATAGTAACATAGTTTTATTTTTTGTCATTCAACTCTATAATTGTATCAAAATTTTGCATTGAATCTTCAACCAACTTTTATTAAATGAGCATTTTTTATTTCTGTCATAGCAACACTCGAAGCAATCGACGCATCAATCGCAGAACCATCATTCACAGTATCAATCACGTCAGATGCAGCACAATCACGGCCACAACAATCATGGCCATCGACACCGGGGTCGCGGCCGGGCTCATTACCGACGCCACTTTGACAAAGTCAGGCAGACAGAATCTACTCCCAGATGACAATGGGCTCGTGATAAGTTTGCCGCCCAAGTCTGGTCTGGTCTCCTCTTCGTTCTTTCGCTAAGTGTATACAATATTCTATTTAGTATTAGTAGCATAATCATCAGTGTAATATATGATGGCTGTTTGTCCTCTTCGAATAGTCTCATTGCGATAATAAACTTATAGGTGTCATTGTTTAACGACAATATTTCCATCGTCGCTACAATGGCGATGGGATGTGTCGCGACTTTCTGTCTGGACTGTCTACGTAGATCGAAGCCATGGTGCTCTTTCTTCGAACAATTCGTAATCGTACAAAGTAGTTGATATCGTTTTGCTTTAGTTTCTTTTCCTTTTCTTTTTTTACTCTTTAATTCACGCGGAATCTCGTGACATTCAATCTATTGGTTCTCTTCGTCTTTCGTAAAATATAAATGAGCACTGTTCCAAATTATAACAAAAAGTACAAAAGTACAAAAGTAACAATCTTTTTCTCGAAATTTAAAAAATTCATTTGTGAGGTAAAGAGAAAAAAGAATCATTACATTATATTTATTATATATTGAAAATAAAAATAGTATTAAAATTTTAAATAATAAAAATTAATTGATTTTTTATCGAAAAACAAATATCTTTAGCAATTTCTGAGCATAATAAAAAAAAATTATTATTTTCACACATTGCTTTATTACTATTGCATTTTAAAAATAAAAAGTTTACTATTTGATCTTAAAGAGTTATCTAAATTATCTAAGAATGAATATTGCTAAAGAATGTTATATAATATAATAAAAGATTATATAATAATACAAAAATTGAAATAAAAATACAAATTAATGAATGCCAAATATATAAAAAATGAATTTACATTTGATAAACATACATAAAACTATTGTTTTGTTATAATTGCATCAGATCTAGAATTACTAAACAAAAGAATATCTTTGAAAAAAAAATTTTATATATGTCAGCAGTACAAATTTTCATATAAAATAAATATTATATACAAATAAAAATTTTTACATGCCCGTGTAAAAATTTATGCACGTACATATATGTTTTATGTATATATTTCGAAACGATTGAACTTTGAAAGACGAAGGAAATCAATGATTCACAATTCAATAATTTATTATCTTCATATTCACTGCCGCGAGTATGAAAAAGTCGGATTAATCTTTGAAAATTATCTTTTTTTTATTTTGTCGTCCCTATTGATTACGCGTACAAACATTTTTAACCGCGCATTAAACGTTACATATGATTATCTCAATCTTCTGTTGCGCTTGGAAAATGCGACGGAAAATGCATCCTTCGTATAAGAAAGAAAATGAAGTTGAAAATAAGATAATCACATGTAAATGAGAATGCTTACGAGAGGTGGCTACTTTTATATAGTTTCAGATGTAGTAACAAAATATTTTAGGAACAAATTTTCCTTGACAGATTTATCTTTTCATGATACAAATTTTCAAAGATATCAATTAATTATTTTGAAACGAAGAGAAGCGATTATAAAATATTAAAGTCAAAAGCGTTTCCGCATACACAAATGACTTTTATAAACGTAAATTTATTTATCAATTAATAATATAATTTTATTTTTTATATTTTTTTTGTTAACAAGAAAATATTTATAAATTTGTCAAACAATTTGTAACTATTTAACTAAAATATTTGTTGCTCGATATAACGCACGACCTTCATAAACGTTTATATTAGGTATATGCAAAAGTTTTAGTTTTTTTTCGGTGCTGTGGTATAATTATTTAAATTTCAAATAAATTCCCGCTTTTTTGCATTTTTGATGAGTTGGCAGTCGAAGTTTGTGAGACGTCATTTATTATAATTTAATGTTAAACAAGACCTCGTAAAATAGTGAGCACGATGAGCGATGAAAAGTTATTTCAACTGTATGCAGTACGAGTTTCAACAAGGGAAAAACTAAACTGCTAAAGCAACTGCGAATCAATTTCTTGATAAAAGTATCCCACAATACTTGCAAATATTGGTTTCGATAGTTTAAAGCCGCTAATTTTAATATCAGTGATTAATCACGCTCTGGAACACAACGAAAATTGGAGGCTAATGATTTGCAAAGATTATTAAATGAAAATCCATCATAGACGAGCATCGTCAGTTGAATAATTTGATCAGTGAAGTCGAACAGAAAAGACCATTTGGATGAGGATGCCGGAAGATCATTTTACTGCAATGCTTTACGACAACGCCAGACCGCATGTTGCTCTTCGTACTCAACAAATAATTTTTAATTAGGCTGGGGAAGTTCTCCCGCACGTGGCGTATTCATCTTGGCATCTTCGGATTATCACTTATTCCAAGCGATGCAGCATTCTTTAGCAGGACAACGCTAAAATCTTTTGAAGTGTAGCTGAGATACAAAAATGGATTGACAATTTTATTGTCTCTAAACTGATGTTTTTTTTTTGCAAAGGAATCCGAAACTCATGCGAGAGAAAATAGAAAACGAGGACAAATATTTTTACGTAATAATTAAAAATCATTACGCATAATTAGAGAAAAATGTATGAAAACAAAACTAGAACTTTTGCATACACTTAATGTTAGACTTCTCAATTTCTTACGGATACAAAATCGAGCGACAACATTTAAAAAAACGTAACAATGTGAATAATTTGGAACTCAGTCTCTCCTGCAATAAACAGAGTTACGAAAAAATTAAACAATCAAAAAATCCTCCCCTCTTTCTATGGAAACAAAGATATTTTATACATTGATATAAAATTGAAATAATCAAAATTAACAAACACTATTTATTTAGCGTACGATATTGCCAAGTATATTGTAATTAGTAATTTCAATGAGTTTTGATTGAATCGAAACTTAACAAAATTATGCCAATTTCAACCCTTATTCAACACTTTTTGGAATATTTAATTACAATTGTCAAAATGTATATATATATATATATATATATATATATATATATATAGGGTGTCCCAAAAGTCGCTTTATTAATATTATATAATACAAAAGATTTCTTATATAAATAAGATGGTTCCTGAAAAAGATAATCTTAAGAAAAATTAGTTGAATGGACAAATAGAAAAACATCATATAGGAAAATATTTACTGAGATAAACGCCATTAAAAAAAATTATCAAAGTATTTATTGTATTTAATAATTTTTCTAATAATATTCATCTCTTTATGTACACATTTTCGGAATTATACATTATTTTTTATTTTCAATCATTTTTCTTAAGTTTAAGAATTTTTTCAGGTATATTATGTATATATTATATTCTAAAATTGAAATTTGCTTTTTAATTTAATTATCAAGATTGGATTTTTATGTTGATATTTATTTTCCCTTCATAAAAAAGATAATAAGTTTGATTGAACTATACATAAACCATTGTTGCAAAATTATATTAATAATAGAATCCATTTTTTTATATGTAAATTTTTAAAAAAGAAATACCTAATAAATTTGAAAGATTTCTGATCATACGTGGCATCTCAGAAGGCAATTTCGAAGAATATGCATCAGAGCGACCTTTAGAACATGCTGTATATGAATTGTGCCAGTTAACAATCATTTGCTCACGGAAAAAAGTACATAGCATATATGACAATTTCCTGCAGACGTTTAACAAATTGATACTTTAAAGTAATACGAATTTTTAGATCCGCCTTTTTATGTCGCTCGCAATTCGAGTTTACAATCGAAATGCTTGCGATCAATAAGCATAGACAATTGTGATAAAAAAAAAAAGCGAAATGCATTCACATCGCATTTCAAATCTGAGAGCAGAACATATTTCGTATTAAATACAGCTAAGAACTAAATCTATTACTTTTTAAGTTATATTCCTCTTTCACAAAGTTCCTCGCATTCTCACCGTATTATATATATATATATCGATTTACATTTTTTTTGCGTAAAACTCGACTCTAAATTTAAGGAGATGAAGGCATCGTCTATTGTAGATATTCTCTCACTCCATATATGTGTGTGTGTGTGTGTGTGTATGTGTGTATATATACATATATATATTATAAATTTTTTTCGATATAAATGTTATATCGAAGAAAAAGAAATTGTTAGCAATTTTATGTATAAACTGTTCCACATGAATGTGATACTTACAAAAGGGTAATAGGCTAAAGTAAGGAAAGGATTTTAGACACATGAGAATTCGAGTAATTTGGATTTTTAGGAATTTTCCCACAAAATATTTTGTTTTTTATTTAAATTGTTTAATCTGTACTTTGAAAATTAATCAAGTAAAGTCTGTTTTATTTTTTTATAATTAAATTTTCCATTAAATTTTTGATTAAAAAAATCATTGCGAAAAAATTTGCGGTCTAGCACATTTTATATAAAAAACAATAAAATACTGGAATTGAATATGTGCTATGATATTTGCATAATAATAAATTTTATTACTTATGATACTTTCGCAACGATTAAAATTTAAAAAAAAAAAACAAAATTAAAGCGTAAACATTGAGATAAAATGTAATACATGAATTGTTTTAATTATTATAATGATGCCATTGTGAAAAGAATAATATTGAAAATTAAGATAAATTATATTACAATATTTTAAGAACTATACTTTCAGTTGAAATATATTTCGATGTATTTTGCGTTAAATACTATATATATGTGCACATAATTAATCATAAAAGCATAGCTTTTCTTAAATATTGCGTCCACTAAATTTTATAACAAGTAGTTTTTGTTGTTTTTTTATTTTACAAAACATTTTTAAATTTATTCGAGTTATATTTTCTGATTATAAACGCAGAAAATATATAACCAATATTTAATTCTAAACTTTCTTATATTCAGAATATAGGAAAGTTTTTAATATTTATATCAGATATTTTTTTCTCCCAAGAAATTTTTATTATTTAAATATTCCAAGCATTTATATTTGTTTAAAACATTATCATTTTTATTTTAAAATTGATATCGTGATGCTGCGGAAAAACATTCGAATCAATTTAATTTTAAAGACTCTTGTATTAAATGTGAAATATCATTATCTCTCTATATACGATAGATATGATAATTAAGTTATTCCTACTATCTATTTCTATTTGTAAGTATACCAAAGAATGTTGGATTATTAAAAGACAGAAAGAAACGAAAAATCTCACAGGGATTGATTTTATATATATATAAAAGTACCTTACTCTTTTCTTATGCGTTTTACGTATGTCTGTGATATTTTAGATAGCGATAATTTTTATTTAGTTTTTTCATTACATCACTTTTTTACGTAGATATAAATGTCACTGTTTGCGAGCAATCTTTAACATGCCTCAAAAGCTTGCCGAATTATACGGATTTCTCTGTATAATGTGATGCGTTTGGAATTATGCGATTGCATAATTTCTCTGGTTAAAAAAGACAGATGTATGACATAAAATTAAATTCTTAGTTGAAAATCTTTTGTTTATTTTTTGTTACATATAATTATTATCCAGCATGAAATTAGTATGTTAAGCTGATCTATTAGTAAGTTAAGCTAATCTATTATATATAAGCTCTATCCTCTGTATCTATACTAGATAATGTTGTATCTATATTACTAGATAATGTTTTTCTAAACTTTAAATTAATACACACACACGTACCATTTAATTTTTTTAAATCTGAATTAGTGAAGCTGTTTATATACAGCATTTTTTCATTTTATATTTTGATGTGATTAACATTCTCATTGAAATTTTTTTTTGCATTTCGGATTGTAATAGAGATGAAGCTTTTTCACTTTATTAATAGATTTTTCATAAGTTTAAAAATTAAAAAAGTTGATTCTAGAAAAATGCATAATTAAGAAAGGTGTGATATTGTTAATATATAGGATTTCATTAGTAGCGTTTAATTAACATCGAACATTAATATTGAGCCGCTCTACTCACATTGGCTTAGTATTATAAAAAAAAACAGAAAATAGAAAATTATTTAAATTTATTATTGAGAAATAACATATATAAGTCTTCTAATAACATACATATATTTAAATTTCTATATTTTCAATGCATTTGTTTGTTCATTATTTTTAATTATGAAAACAAGATCGAGATAATTATTTCACGGTAATATCCCAACGCTGTTATATAATATAAATATTATATGTGTAATTATATCTATTATTAAATGGGATCGATGTAATTCACATTTTTAAGATTTGTTTTCATATGTTTCATATACTTATATAAACATCAAGTGGATTTTTAAGCTTAATGTTTGGAAGATCAATAACTCCATCGCGCTCTTTTAAATGCAAATGTTACGAAATGCAAAGGTATTTATGGTGTCTCCATTTGTTCCAGTATATAAGTACATAGATAAGATGTAGGTAATGTCGGTATTTGTTTCTAATTTATTCTGCACAATTTATTTTTAATAAAAAATATTCATACAGGTCGCATATATCTTTGCAGAAGTTTCTATTCGAAATTAACATATTTCTTTAAAATTTCTTTTCAATAACAATATAACACAAACTCCGTCATATTTTGTAATACTGAACATTTGTATTACATGACATTTGTATTACAGCCATGTTTCATATATTAGAATAATAAGCATTACATTATATACAACTATTGCGCACGCGGCACTTAACGCAACTTTGTGATCGTAATAAGTATCACTGTTTATATTTACTTATTTGCAAAATAATAGTTGATAAATTTCTTTCATTACTTACTTAGTCGCATTTTTTAAATGAAATATTGTAAATCGAATATCGAATACAAAAGTGGGATAATAAATATATATGATAAATAACAGTTATATAATATGTCCACAAAAATAACAAATAAATATTGATGTCATTTTACATTTTACCTTTTTTACATCTCAAAAAATAATACCATCGGTACCATTATCTAAACATTATCTTAGAGCATATAATAATACCTATTCATATTAATTTTATTTTGCCACATGTATAATCCTAAAATTAAATTCAATTAAATACGATATATACGAATATATCGTGTAAAATGAATGTGTGATTACTTAATAAGACTATTCTATTCGCATATTCACGAACAAGAAATAAGTCTCGAACTATATAGAATCTCTTGGAGGAAGAGTCAGGTTGTTGACCCTGGAATGATCTTTTTGTTGGTTCAATGTATTACATTGGTTTCGAAGTAATTCCATCTTCGATCGAAGTGTGTTTAGCTCTTCTTGCATCGATGAACCAAAATCTTTGCTTCGCGTAAGAACATCGAGAGCATTGTTCAATAATACTGAATTTACAGGAGACGGTATGTCCAATGAGATTGAGGAAGTATTAATACTATTGCTATCACCGTATCCTTCATCAATACTTTCGTCGGCTATTCTAGTTATCGATTTTAGTTGGTCCTGTAAATCCTATAAAGTACAAAAATACTCTGAATCTTATTAACAATACTGTTTGTAATTAAATAAGAATTATTTACTGTAATATTTGTATAATATTTGTATAGTATCAGAAATTATTACTTTGTTTCTCGACAGAACTTGTTTCAGGTATTCTTGCAAAAAACGTTCTGTTTTGTTTTTCTAAAAAATAGAAAATAATTCAATATATAGCGATCCCATATCACAAGGCAAAATTTTTATACTTATGATTATATCGCTAATTTACTACAACAACGACA
Source organism: Cephalotes varians (assembly GCA_037157785.1). Lineage (NCBI taxonomy): Eukaryota > Metazoa > Arthropoda > Insecta > Hymenoptera > Formicidae > Cephalotes > Cephalotes varians. The sequence continues at coordinate 200,018 of JANQDE010000177.1, forward strand.
TAACTCAAAAAATAAAATTTTCTAGAAAATAAGTTTGAATATTTTGAATCATATTAAACTAATATTAAAATAATATTTTAAAATGCAATTTTAATATAATAACTGATTGTAGAAAAATAGATATACTTTTAAAATGTTTTTCATTTGTTCTTTATGTTCTTGTGCTTTTTTTGCAAACAACTAAAAAAAAAAGACAATTTTTGAGTTGTCATAACAAATGATGTAATATATATATATATTGTCTGTTATCAAAAATTGTCTTTTTTTTTAGTTGCTTGCAAAAAAAGCACAAGAACATAAAGAACAAATGAAAAACATTTTAAAAGTATATCTATTCTTTTACAATCAGTATTATTACATTAAAATTGCATTCAAAGTTGATATTACAAAATTTTAATAATTCAAAACGTTCAAACTTATTTTCTAGAAAACATCATTTTTTAAAATTGAATATATATATATATATATATATATATATATATATATATATATATATATATATATATATAAAATATACTACATCACATTACATAAAAAGGAGATGATTATTGAATAAACATATTAATATACCATATTGCCAAGTTGATCATTCGCCTGCTTGCAGTAGAATTTTCGCTCCAAATTCTTCATTTTGGTTTTCTCTTCTCTGAGTTTTTTAAGCAGAGCACTGTTTGCTTTATATGATAAAGTCTTCAAGCGTTTATTCTCATTCGCGAGATCCTGCATGGTATCCAATTTCTCCTCGAATTCCGCGTTTTTAGATTTCAACAGCTTATATTGTGCTATCATTTTAGTCAGCTGTAGTCTCAGATGAGATATCGCATTCTCTACTTGACTTTGCTCTCGTTTGGATGTTAATAACGAAGTTTGCAGCGTCTCATTCTCGGACCTCAATTTCTGTATCTCAAATTGCGTTTTCCGTAACAGGTCGGCGATCTCGTTTTTCTCTGTTTCGGACTTTTGTATATTTTCCTCCATGGATGAGATCAGGACACGTTGTTTGCTTAGCGTATTTTCCATTGACATTCTGGCCATATCGTTGCCCAACAAGCGTTGTTCCAACGTCTTCAGTTCGGCTTTAGTGTTTCGCAATTCATCTTCGGTCGCCTCTAACACCATAGACATATCTGTCGGACTGCCCATCGAATTTCCGTCTAATGCGTCTTGTGCCGTAATAGACCGGATATGTGACTGTAAATTCTTCATCGTATTCTGCATTTCTTGCTTCTCCTTCTGATATTGCTGCGCAAGTTCAGTGTATTCGATACTCAATTTCTTGTAACTAGCATTTATATTTGCTATCGCGTGTTGTCGTTGTTTTAGTATATTCTGGTATGTGTCTATCTCCACCTGTAGACTCTTCTTGCTGGCCATCAGAATATGCACTTGTGATTGGTACCACTTTGCAGAAGTCTCCGCGGCAGACAGACGATTATTGGTATCGGTCAACGTATTTTGTAGCTTCTGTTTATCTTGCAACACCGTTTGCATCTCCACGAACAACTCAGTTACCTTACCTTTGAGACCCTGATTCGCGGCGATCCGGGCGTTTAAGTCGATTCGCACATTTTCCAAGTCGACGCGTAGTCGTTCGTTTTCTAATTCCAACAGAGCCACTCGCTTGGACAGTTCGATGTTAGAAACATCGGGCGTGGACAAGTGTCGCAGATGGAACTCGTCGGCGATCAATTGAAGAGAGTCGGTTGAAATCACAGAATCCAGTTCTCGAAATGAATCTGATAGATTATCCATCGTATCAATTTGATAGCAGATCAATATTTAATCAATAATAAATTATCACTGTATTCATGTTGTATAGTCAGTGACAAGTGATCACCTAAACGAACACAATAATTTATATTTATAATAATATAGTATGTAAGCTGGGAATGATAAGGCATTAATTATCACAGCAATGTTCTATTAATACAATAAAATGTTTCTGTAATTCTTCTGCTATATATGTCGCATTATATTTAGAATATTATATTTTTCTTGAAAACAATGAAAAAAAAAAGAAAAATGAACAATGATAAGTAATCTCGGAACGGTGGTTTTGCAAGAGCAGAAATGTAATTAATTTTTATGCGAGAAAATATCAACTATTCCTTCTCTCAACAGAATCTAACGTAGTAATATATGATAGTGTGTAACAGATATCGAAAATATGGTAAAATTAATCAATGAAAATTGAGTTAACCTTCTTTCAAGATTCATTCGTTGAAGGATTTTCAGTTCTTTAATCTTCAAATATAAAGAATATAATTTTTTAAATAAGTTTCGAAAAATACAATTTTATGTCTCGGATTATGATTTATTATTAACGACAGCCATAATCACATGATGTTGATGTCAATATTTCTACTATTGACAGATGTTACTCGTATTTTGGATTTCGTCGCAGGTGAATAAAAGACGCAAAACAACATACCTTATTTGTGATTTCATCATCTTTAATTAACTGCAAGTATCTCTCGCAAACTGCGTTATCGTTCGGTAATTTAAGTTATTCAAAAGCAAGAATTAATCTAATAATTAACATCACCGCAGCGCGCCGCCATTTTGATTCTGTTTAAACTGCACTCTGTACCATCTGTACACTTTCTCCTCCTTTTCTTTTTCAAAAGAGAAAAGGAAGAATACGAAAGATTAATTTAATAAAAGATAATTACTGCAGACCATATTGTTAAATCTGATTTTTTTTAATATTTCCAATTTTTAATTACATAAAAAAATGAAACATCGGCTTCAGTCTTGCTCTCAAATTCAAATTTAATGAAATAAAGTTTCGTTAAGACATCTGTTGACAGGATAAATATAAAATATAAGTACATACATCTGGCTATAATTTATCACTAATCTTTATTTATTGTTCTATTTGGACGTGTAACTCACATGTGAGGAATAAATAATATTAAATAATATGTTCTAATAATAAATCTTAGCCTACATACTTCTTGGAATGCAACTTTAAAGAATTTCGTGTACACGTAATCATAAGCAGCAGAAAATAGAGCAATTATGCATTGTTATATTTTGTATTGCATAATGCATAACAGACCTAAAAGATATCTTGTTGATTTTCGAAAAATGAAGAAGTCAAATGTACAATAAAATGTGTATGCATCCCAGAATCCTGTTTGATAGAATAATTATTCCTTTCTTTTTCAAGTTCATGATTAACATGTAATGGAATGGAATCACAGAACATCTTATGTTATAGTTATTCAAGTTATAAATTATTACGGTAAACTGGTGGCTTCCTCTGTGGATCTGTGTAAATGGATAAAAACAAAAAAAGGATATATAATTTACATATATAATAAAACATATTCATCTTTAGACCGTCAAAGTTATAATATTAGCAAAATCAATTTACTTACTTATCAATAGTCTTACCAGGAGTATTATTCAAAGAACCTTGTACATCTATATCTAAAACAGCTTTTTGTCCTATAAAAGGAAATAAATGTAGATTAAAAGAACATTGAACTGAGATTTTAAAAGAATAAAGAAGGAATTTTAATATATTTTAACACATAATATATATTTAAACTTTGTATATATATATATATATATATATATATATATATATAAAATATATTATTCTATTTTATTATTACCGTGTGTGCGCTGATACAATGCTGGTGACCAACTGTAACTGTGAGGACTAGGAATAGTATCCACTGCTATAACAGTGTTTGTAGGTGATAACGATGTACTCTCTTGCGCTAAAGAGAGTGCGATGGAACTTCCACTGGCAGTACAAGCGACATTCTTTGCATCAGACAAAGCGTTCTTTCTATACATCAAATATAAAATACAATCAAATCGATTAAAACTGTTAAAACAAAACAAAGATAATAAGTGCAAAAGCATATTTTTTTATTTGTGATTTATTCATGATGCTTTGTTTTTATTCTATCTTATGCCTAATTAATATCTAAATTTTACCTTGATTTTGCACTACAAGCAGTTGTATCTTTTTGTAAGCCCGGCGCCAACTGAATGGCTTCGAATAATTGGTTAAATTCAAATATCTTGCTATTATCATTTATTAAATTCATGCTGGATGAGCTCGGAGATGATTGGCGCCGAGACAGTAAATGCTTTGACATGATTTTATTACTGTCTAGGAGTACTGAAACAATATAATTGGCCTGTTTTTTTAGCTGAACTTCTTGCGCAATTCATCTTTCCTTTTTCTTTCCACATTGGAGAAAGAAGAGAAAAGATGAACCCTGCAAAAAATTCAACTGAAAATAACAGGCCTGTTATTGAAAGATCACGTTATTACTGTTTCTTTCATAATTTTTTTGAAGTCATAAATTGAATAATATTGATTCATAATATAAAACAGACTCTGTTATTTTTACACTTAAAATTGAATCAATTACCATTAACAATAGAAGCTATTGTTATATCAGAGATTTAAGGTTTCTAGTCTACTTAAAAACAGTTCATTTATAAATGATATTTTTATACCATTTACTCTGTTCTCATTTGCTCAATTCAATTATTTATTTCTTCCAATATCTTTTACTCACCGTTTGGCACTATGAGATCTAAACGTAATCTAGGCGATTCCACATCATGATTGATTTTATTAACTACTGGTAGCTTCGGGATATCATTTTCGCAATCTATTGAATTGGAACGCGTCGCTGGTTCGGATCTAGTTATTTGATTGCCAGAAGCTATTGTCGCAGCTAGCTCCGATTGGCAGATGCTCGGCAGTCGATTTAATTTGGCTTTAGTGCCGCAAAGCGCTTGCAGTTGAGAATGATGAAAGACGCAATTAGGATGCTTATTGTCAGTATTTAAATTTAAATCATTGCAAGCGGCAGTGTCGAGCTCAGGTTGTTTGTGCGAATACACCGCAGTCGCGGTAGATTGCACCGGAGCATTGCAGTGTAACGGACTAGAACTGTGACGTCGTAGACTCGCGAGCGAGCTCCTAGAATCGCAGTTTCCGTCCGTTTGTTGACTAAGACATAAAGAGTTCCATGTTGAATTCCTGTCCTGCATCTCGAACAAGTGTAGCAGCATTATTTCCCTCAATCTAAATCACAAAAGATTCTACTATTATTGAGTCATTTGTGTGATCATATTGTTTTTCATTTAATATACAACATTCTCTATTTAAATTTTGCGTATTGCCTTAATTATTTTAGTTTAATATAGGGTTTTTCTCTTGTCTATAATTGGATTAAATTTGATATAATGACAAAGGATAAATCGTAGTCATCTATTTCTTTAATATTTTTTTAATTTTATGATTTTTTTAAATGTTTATGGCAACGTAAAATTTGATTTTTATCAAAATCTGTTTTCCCATTAAATGGGAATAAAATTTTGTTCTTATGACACATACACATGCACACGCGTACATACACCAGACCAAAAATATAAATTTAAAATAGTCAAGTTCTTCTTTTTTGCGTTTCTATTGTTTTAATATTATAAGCAGTAAATATACCTGCATGTATCTGTAACGGTATTTCTATTGCTTTGTTGCTTTGTGCGCTGCTTATTTTGAACCCAGGATGCAAGAGATTCCGCAACTTCAATGTCGTTCTCCCCTAAAAATATTCTAATTTATCATTACTGTAAACAGATTTATATTAATCATAATATTTATCCTATATTTTTTCATTTATCATCTCTTTTTTATTAGAATTGTTTTAACCTTTACGCTCCCAATTTCCAAATGTGTGTGGAACATGTGTATCTCGCTGGAAGCGAAAGAGTTAAACGTATGTTAATATATATTAATATCAAATTGCTTTTTTTATCAGAATTGTTTTAATGTTTAATGCATTAAGTTATTTATTTATTAAAATTTATTATATTTATTAAAACCATATTATATTTATTAGAAACAAAGAACTTATAATAATAATAATAAACACAATTATGATTTAATATTATTCGATAAGATCTCTATTATATCCGAATAATTAATTTTCATAAATGGAAGTGTTTTTTTCATGTACGTGATATTAGAACAACTAGAATAAGCTGTAGTTACAGAGTTATAAAACAGAATAATTTTAATAATTAAAATACTTGTATTAATCATAAATAGAATACATACATGCATTAGGATACAGTTAAATACAGAGTTATTTAAACTGTACGAAGGATTTGGATATTGGAATAAGACTAAAGGTATTCTATGAGCTCGCATAAAAGTTATTAGGAATGATAGACGTAAGGATTTCTTTCACACATTCTTCATCTTGTCTTTGATTCGTAGGTTTTTCATTTTCAACATCTCTATCGACTGTACACATTTGTCGTCCTTGTTCGTCTCTGGATGAATCTCTGTTCGAGCTAGCACCTAATTTTGCAATACATCGCTTAACATCCCGAACATACATCTTTTGTTGCTTTCGTTTAATTATTGAGATTTATACACAATCGCATATTATTTTGGCTAACAATTAATTTTTGACCTTAAAATCTTCATTATTTAATGCTTTTCTTTTATAAATATAAATGTATTATTTTCTATTTGTACAATATAATCAATATATCATAATATATATATAGAACTTGCATACCTGACATCGTCTCGTCATCTACGTCATTTTCATCATTCGTCAAATCTAAGAGTGTGATGTTGGGTTCATTGTGTTCGCATTCGTCCATATAAATATCGTGTTCGCTTAATTCCTATAATGGATATGATGACAAAAGATTTATTTCTGATAAAGTTAGTAAAAAACATAAAACTGAAAATAGAAATTATACACTTACGCCACTATCGCTGCTACTGCTGCTACTGGACGAAAGATTTAACATCGGGGATAAGTAAAATGACGATGGAGAGTGAACACTAGTATTGGCAGTCTGGCATTCTCCCGGCGACGCGTCATTGGCGCAACGTTGCGCGGCTTCTCCTTCCGCGATGCTTGAGCCATTGACTCGATGCACGTTGCTTGTCATCAATGGTAATACCGATCCTGAACATAGTAGGGGATCGCTGGCGCTATTATTAGACAATAGGTTTAGCGGCTGTTGACCGAGTACGTTGGGCGACGAATAAGGCGTCGACGAGGAAGCTAGATGAATTCCCGTGACTTCGAGTGACATGTCGTTGATACGACGTGGTGATGAAGTACTCTCGGCCTCGATAACATTGAGATTGCTGTTGGCACGGTGCGTTTTCAATGGTGTTTTCGATGACAACGTTGATGTAGAGCTGAAGGTATGCACACCCGAAAGCTCGCCCAGCTCGCACATTGGCATCAATTCGCTTGATATTGTTGCGTTGTCATTATTATTAGAAAGCGTATTCGGTATCGATCTATTATAAAATATTTTGTTATTGTAGAATATCTATTTGCACTCAGAATATTGAATTAAAAATGTTATTTGCTTAAGTTGATTTTGCATTGATACCTCACTGGTGTTCCGTTTGTAGTAGGATACACATCAATTGTTCGTGTAGTATTTGAATTGGTTATTGAATCGCTTATGTCTTGTTGTTGCTGCTGTTGCTGTTGCTGCGTAGGTAAAGACAACATATTTATAGTAGCTCCACACATCGTTCCACTAGTTCCACTAGTAGCTCTAGTAGCTGCCATGGCATTACGAGAAATTTCTATCGCTAGTCTCTACATATAAAAAAAAATATTTATTTAACATAAAATTTTTTCATATTCAATAAATTTTCTTTGTATGTAATCAATAAATATTGTATTTTATATATATATAGGATATAAATGTATATGTGTCAGAATTAGCTTATATTTTTTTAATTATACATTTTGTGATTTGTATAGATTTATCTTATAATTGTAATATACTTATTTTTATTTTCAATTTACCTCCTTCAATTCATTAATTTGAGTGATGTATTGATTTTGGACCGTTAATAATTGGCTAATGTACCACTGCTGGTCTCTACAGCGTTGATAAAATGTCGGTGGCCGAACTTGAAATCTATCAAGTTCATATTAAATAATTATATATAATTTTTGATACTAGTATTAAGTAATTTATAGCTTTAAATCAATATGTTCCTAATGATTTCAATTTTATAAAAGATATAAAGTACAAAGAATTTCTCACATAAATCTAAATATTCAAAAAACTAAAAAATTCAGAATAAACTTAGCTTTATGACATTGTAAAAAAATTTGTTTTAAAAAATAAGAACTTACCTCAATATAAGAGTATCCAATTCTGTATTTAAGTAACCTTCTGTCGCGAGTAAGTCTAATCGAAAGAATCTGTTATATCCCCAACATTCACCAATCTCGAAATCGGACGCAAATTCGCGAACAATATTTTTACTCGTATCACGAGATCCTTGATGAATCATTTCAACTCTGTACTCATATCTACAAAAATATTTAGAATAGAATCTTATCAGATATCTTATTCTACATTAGTCTATATTTTAAAATGCATAATCTATAATTTTCAGTACAAGAAACATATACAAATCTTACTTATTCACATACTTTGAAGTCTCTGGCAATCCAGCGCTGAGCTCTAAAAATACTGACAAATAATTTCCACGTACAACTCCATTGCCATCCGGATATACTTTCAATCGCCAGCATAGTCCATTTACATGCAATGGTGCAGAATACACCGGATCAGCTTTCAGTTGAAGCTGAGTAAAGTTTTGCATAGCAAATGTTGCACTATCATAGCCTGGCACAATTTCACTGGAACAAAATAAAATTATACAATTTAATATGAAAAAATTGTTATTCTTATATAATTATATGTAAAAAATTTCATACATAAATATATATATATATATATATAATTAAAATCATATTCAAATTTTAAAATTATATTGATCTTTATAGAAGTTTTACCTGTGAAAGTCGGCAGGTACTGGAGCAGTAACAAAACTAGTCATTGGTTTTTTGCGAACTTGATGTATCTTTCGAGAAAGCTCAGCGCTTTTAACAATCAATTCAGATCGTGTACATGTGTGCAATTGATACTCCACCTCTTGTAACAGAGCCTCTAGCTGCTCGGTTTCCAAAGTCAATGAATTCTTCTGACCCATCAGAGTCAGTAATTTGGCTTTTAACTGAGAATCCAAACGAGCTATCATTAATTCTATCGCGTTTCTGATTTCTCTGACTCTCTCATCCTTTGCAGCTCTCACTGATTCCACGTTTCTCTCCTAATAAAAAAGCATAATAAAATTACAAACTGTAAGGTAAATTCATATGTCCATATTTGAAAAACAAGCTAGTAAAAAATGACTAATGAGCCAAGTTTAGTTGTATGTACTAATTAGTATGTTCTAATATAATTGTGAAACAATAATTCCATAAACATTTTGACCTATACTTACAACTAAACATAAAAATAAATTAATACAATACAAAATAAGATTGTATATCAGTCAACAGTTAAAATTCCTTACAAAATTTGTCAAAGTGTAAAATGAATAATGAATCTCCGGATATACAAATCTTAAATTTCTTCTTAAATTTTTCTAAAATTATAATTATTTAAAATTTATCAAATATAACATACCACTTCTTGAACAAGACTGATCAATTCCATAAGTCGTCTATTTAACTGACCAACTTCTGCTTTTATCTGAGTAACGTGTTGCTCATAAACATCTTCTAAAGGTTTAAAGGTGTGTCCTGAATGAGTGCCTCCCCAAAGGGCACACTGATGACAAATACATTTACGACAAGTCCAGCAATATACAGATAATTTCTCCTGATGTGCTGCACATCTATGACAATAAATAAATAATAATAAATAACATTTAAATATCAAAAATAGATGTTACATATTATAAAAAATATGTTTTTAACAAATAGATAACAGAATAAAAGAATAGAAAAAAATGATTTATCAATAAATCAAGTTTATAAATTTATAAAAAATATATAGGTCTCTAAATATCTAAAATACTACTTCATACCTATCTCTGCTAGAATCATCATGTCGAAAGTTAGATATACAAACAGCTTGCAACGTATCAAGCTGCTGGGTTACTTCCTCGACCCAACGACAATTTACTAGTTCATGTAAGTGAAGAGAAGCTCGGCAGTGAGGACATTGAGAACGCTGCTCAGTGAGCCATCTTCTAATACAAGTATAACAACATAATTTACTGCAGTGAGGACAAAGATGTGCATCTCTTAGCTTTTCCATACAAATGAAACATCGGAAAACTTCTGCCAATGTCTGTAATAAAACAATAATTTTATTCTATTTAATTCTATTTAATTATTACTCTAATCTTATACTATAAAATACAATAATATGGTTCTTAAACAACAATTAATTAGTCTATAATACATACAGAATAATGTTCATCTTTCATAATCATCTTTTATAACATATTCAATGAAATGGCTATTAGCTTTAATTATATAATTTTATTGTCACACATTAATCTTATCTTATTATATATTTTAGAATTTTTTAATATTTAAAGTCTATTATAATCTGCAGGATAAAATGTCAAACTTCTATTTGAATACAAATAACAAACTTAATTATTAACTGCATTTCACATTAAGATAAATTTCATCAAAAAAACTGCTCCAAAATAGTAAAATATATTTGAAATAAAAGCTCCAATGCAAGGATTTATAGCAAATATTATCGTAAATTTTTGGCGTAGGGAAAGACATTAGAGTTTCGTGATTCAGCTTTATAGAAAAACAATAATCCGTTTTTCTAGCTGTGCTTTCTCACACTTTTTACATTCGAAATGAAATAAGAGCGCAGCTAGAACGAAAACGGATCCTGTTACAGTCGACGCTAACCTCAACGCTGTGATCATCCGCGATTTTGGAGGAGACCGATGGATCTCGGCTGGCCATTCTTAGTTTGAAGCACGCTGCACGCGAGTAAAACACGACTGTTATCGACGAATATCGATCGCTTCACTGAACGTCCTAACCGCAAGATACATGACCCAGAACCCAGAACTGGATCACCGCGATGCGTTCGAATCAACGACGTTAATCATTCGATGCATCGCGCTCAGTCGCGGTCTTGTCATGACGATGCTCAAACATCCTTTGGTGTCCTTGCAAACAGGTGGATGGAAGTGTATGTACGCTATTTCGTGTTCAAAATTTTTAAGACAAAAACCGTTGTTCCGGCATATGCTCCGTAAAGGTACCATTACATGGGAGTGTCAAGCGTCGAGCGTTGTGCGTTATGCATTGTGACCTTACCATTTGTTAAAAACAGGCTACGATCAAAATTAAAGGCCGAAGCACAGACTCTTGCATAACGCATAAGACATAAGGCATAAGAAAATCAACCAATCAGAATTCTGTATTTCACGGAAAAGAAGGAAATAAAGAATTTTGATTGGTTAATTTTCATATGTCTTATGTCTTATGCGTTATGCAAGAGCCTGTGTTTCGACCTTAAAGGCCGAAGCACAGACTCTTGCATAACGCATAAGACATAAGCCATAAGAAAATTAACCAATCAAAATTCTTTATTTCCTTCTTTTCCGTGAAATAAAGAATTCTGATTGGTTGATATTTTTATGCCTTATGTCTTATGCGTTATGCAAGAGTTTGTGCTTCGGCCTTAACGAATAGCAAACTCGATGCTTGAGGGTGCGATTACATGCAGCGCGGTACACGTACGCGGAACGCGAAACGCGGTAAAGTAACTAGGTAACTAGGATCCGCGCGCGTCGAGCTGCGCTGTTTCCTTTCTCTACTATTACATGGAGCGCGGAAAAGCGGAGCGGGCTAGTGACAAATTAACATTTGTATAAATTTTTAAAATGTATTAACTTATTTTTATGCATATTTTATCAATACTCTTATTTTTTCAACAGATCTACTCAATAATTACATTTAAATCAATTAATTCCATTAAAAAGTGCATAGAAATGAGAATTTGTCACTAGCCCGCGCCGCTTTTTCGCGCAGTTTCTGCTCCATGTAATAGTAGAGAAAAGAAACAGCGCGGCTTGACGCGCGCGGATCCTAGTTACCTAGTTACTTTACCGCGTTCCGCGTTCCGCGTACGCGTATTGCGCTGCATGTAATCGCACCCTGACGCTCCCATGTAATGGTGCCTAAAGTCTGTATCAGACTAGAGATTGAGATTGAGATTGGATTGGAATATAACCAATCAACAGAAAGAAAAGCAATTTCAAGTTCAGTGAACTTTGCTTTGATTAGTCAAAATCCAATCCAATCTCAATCCCAATCTCTAGTCTGATACGGGCTTTAAGTCCGTATCAGACTAGAGATTGAGATTGAGATTGGATTGGAATTTAACCAATCAGAAGAAAGAAAACCAATCWCAAGTTTAGTGAWCTYTGCTTTGATTGGTCAAAATYCAATCYAATCTCAATCYCAATCTCTAGTCTGATAYGGGCTTTAAAGCCCATATCAGACTAGAWATTGAGATTGAGATTGGATTGGAATTTAACCAATCAGAAGAAAGAAAACCAATCTCAAGTTTAGTGAACTCTGCTTTGATTGGTCAAAATCCAATCCAATCTCAATCCCAATCTCTAGTCTGATACGGGCTTAAGACTGCGTTCGAAAATTTCACTATGAGAATGGAGTAGAAGATTGGTAGTGGAGGCAGGGTGCACTCCGGATGCAAATAGTTTCCGAACGGTAAATAAATAAAAAATAGCAAACGAAAGGCTATAAGATGGAATAAGATGAGAAATGTAAACATAAATAAGCATCAGATCTGCATGGACTTTCGACTTTTTTATTATATGTAATTAATGTAGATAAAATCATTTTGTCAAGATATATTGTTTTATTATTTCATTATTTTGGTAATTATACAGTTTAGTTACAGTCTCTTAAAAATCAATAAAATTAAGTTACATACTTGTTCGACGCGTTTTTGAATGAGACGAAAGGATTTGACAGAAAAAAGCGTCGTTCTGCCTCGTGAAGCGAGATATTAATCGTTAAGGGAATGCTAGCGAGACGACCGAACTTGAGCAATGTCGATAATACATTTTTGGTTCAGAATTAGAAATGTCGATAATATCGGCATTTTTAATACCAAACTACAAATTCGACAATATTTTTCATTTTCTGCATTATCATATTGGCTCACGTACATGTAGAAACAATACATATATACTATGCACACATGCCATTTAAAATGAAGGCATAAACATATGCATTGGCAATGGCATGTATCGTTTTCGACATCATATATTGCACATATGTGATGAATAGCGACTTTTTGCTATAAGAAGTCACAATATATTTACACTTATACTAGTCTAGTCGAAATGTATGTGTTAGTTCAGCAGATTATTCCGTAATATCGCTACTACTTTCAGTATATATATAT
>JANQDE010000177.1:214260-244319 GCA_037157785.1 Cephalotes varians
TTGAAACCAGCTTTCTCATCCCATGGTGAAAAACTAGGGGTTCCATTTAAAAAAACCATCGTGACCTCTGAATGACCTTCAAAATGACCTTCCAAGGATTTTTCAAGGTCAGTACCATACTTCCCCCTTGTAACCCTAAACTTTTCATACAAAACATTTCTCCCTATCCCTACTAGTTTTCGAGATATTTGACTGGATCACTTCAGATGGTCCACCCTGTATATATATATATGTATACATACCAATCAGAAGGAAGAAAACCAATTTCAAGTTTAGTAAACTTTGCTTTAATTCTGATGCTCGAACATGCTCACCCTTGCTCACCCATGCTTGAGCATGCTCGCCCATGCTCGAGCATGCTCGAACATGCTCACTTTTGTTCGGTCATGCTCGAGGATGCTCACCCATGCTCGAGCATGCTCGCCCATGCTCGAGGAGTGGCAGTTAATGCAACAATATACATAGAAGATGAGCGAGAAACTTGGCGGACTCGAAGGATTAAGATATATATATATATATATATATATATATATATATATATATATAATTTATATATATAATTTATATGTACGATATTTTATTAATGAATATTATAATATATTATCATGTTAATTAATATCAAATGGTTCAGTTATTCATTGAAAAGGGAACGATTCTCCAGTCCAGTAACCAGTACAACATGGCGGCCATTGGATATTGTTCTGAATAAGAACTATCGCACACAAAATGACATAACTTGCATATGCATAATATAAGACCGCTGAACCAATGAATGTCCAGCATAAAACCGCCATATTGGCTGTGCTTTATGCTGGACATTCATTGGTTCAGCGGTCTTATGCAGATTATATCATTTTAGGTGCGTTCCGTTTCACGCATATGTGCGCGTTCATCTATAGTATACGTGACATATACTATAAATAAATGCGCGCATATGCGTGAAACGGAACGCACCTTTTGTGTGCGATAGCCCTAAGCCAAATGGGAACACAGCCTTAACATGTTGAGACACTAGCCATGTTCAAGCCGGACGAAGCAGCTTGCCTACTCGCCGAGCGATTTAATATAATTGGTTGGATCTATATGCAAGAACCAATCATGTTCAATCGCTTGGCAAGCAGGCTAACTGCTTTGCTGACTTGAACGCGCCCACTGCGACGCCATCAAACCTAGTAACTTTGCCTCCTAGAATACTCGTCACTTGGCTATACTGCGTAAAAAATTCAGCAGGATTGTCAAGCAAATCATCGAGATCATCGAGGATTATTTGCAGAAATATTGGGGTGATCTATGTTAAAGTGCGCATAAAACAAGATGGCATTGTTCCGAGCGTTGCCCACCGGAATCGGCGCAACGTCTAAGATTATCTCACGGAGCGTTCCGGCCGTGTTTTATCATGCAAATGTAATTACTGTCATTTTTATCCTTGTCACTATACCTAACGTCACCATTCTAACCTCTAATTGTATCTATTACACATAAATGCTCCTTTATTATTACTGACATTTAAGTCTTATTTAACAATCTTATCTATCGCATTTATCATTAAATGAGTGATATAAACGTTATTTTAAGTTTAATCTATTCTTAATGTTTGATATTATATTTTAATGTGATCATACTTCGAGCCTAATTTATTTGTCGTCAAATACCCGACGTAAACATGGAATTTAGAGAATCTTATTTATACAGAAACGACTGTATATTTTATAGAAAATTGTTTTTTATTAAAATATTCATAATTGTATTGCGTAATATAAACTAGTTGTGTGGTGTAATATGGCGTAATCTTTGCTTATACTATCGCTTTGTTCCAATACGTACACTACTATTAAAAATCTATAGTTCATGTTATAAATTGTCCATATATTATAAATCATTACAAAATTACCTTTTTAAAAAAAAGGTAAAAAAACTTGACACCCGAGACACTAACGTGTCTCCTGATTTTCAGTTCTGACAGTGTATATCGTAATAAATATGGATAGCATTGTGTTATTTCCATGCTTCATTTTTATTCTATTATGCTATTCATAAATTATATATGTTACAATCAGTTACAAAAAAATCAATATTACATAATAACTTTTATTTATTGTATATATAAGATATTAATTTATTATAATTTATTATAATTCTTTATTTAAAATGTTCATATAAATATCAACATGTAAATATATTGTTATATTACTATATAAATATTTATATAAAATTTTATTATGGAAGTAATTACAAATTGATTTAATAACTAATTTAGTACTAATGTAGCACTGACGTATAAGTTATATATGGTACTATTTTACTATATAGTACCAATTTATTAGTACTATATATATATTTTATTTGTAAATTTATTGCTAATTGTGTTATTAATAAATTATTACTCTTTATGCGTAGTACAAATTATTTATATGTACTGATATATTCATAATGTCTCTAAATTGAAAGTCCTAAATAAAAATGTTCTGGTTTAACAGGTATTAGATCACTATGAAAATCCCAGAAATGTTGGTTCCTTGGATAAGAATGACGAGCAAGTTGGGACAGGTCTTGTAGGAGCACCTGCCTGTGGTGACGTGATGAAACTTCAGATCAAAGTCGACAAAAATGGCAAAATAATTGATGCAAAATTCAAAACTTTTGGTTGCGGTTCCGCCATTGCTTCGAGTTCTTTAGCAACAGAATGGGTTAAAGGAAAAACAGTAAGGTTTTTTTAATCTACAATTTATCATATATAATACTTTGCATAAGATATTGAAACATATCATTTTATATAGCTATAACTTATAAATATATGCGAATAGTGTCATCTTCATGAGTTTCCTCAAATTTTTTCTGAATTATTTTATAATTGACTTATTGTCAAACATAAAATATGAAATTGAAGGAATTTTAATTTGCTGTTAAAATTATTTCCAGGTGGACGAAGCATTAGCATTGAAAAATACTGATATTGCAAATGAGCTTTGCCTTCCACCTGTCAAGCTGCACTGTTCGAGTGAGTACTTACTAAAATTTTATTCTGAATTAGAATATCATAACAATATTTAATATTCCTAGGATAAGACGAATATTATACATTATGTTGGAAAATGTAACATCAAATTCAATTGAATATTAGGATTTTGTGATTTTAATATAATTTTTTCACAAATTACAGTGCTTGCCGAAGATGCAATTAAGGCTGCTCTATCAGACTATCGCATCAAACAACAGTCAAAAATAAAAATCAAATAATTTTATCGCTCGTTTGTTTGCCAAGAAAGAGTAAAGAAACGGCCAAGTCGAGCTATATTAGATGTAGAAAAATACTAGTTATTTATTTAACACATTAACATTGATTTACAAGTAAACAATAAATAATTAAAACGTTTCGACTGTACTAAGTCTTTTTCAGTTTAAATATTAAAAAATAATAGATAAATTACATTATACGTTTAAAATCCAGAGATATATGATACACAAAATCGAGAGCATGAAAGGCATGTCGGTTGTTAGACACAAGATTTAATTAAGTGAGGTGAATTATGAGAAATGATTCCATGTATAAAATAGTGTGAGTCGATATAAGGATCTATGATGTAAAATATTTTTGTTTAATCCATTCGTCGGTCTATGACGAGAATGGAGTTGAGAATGTCAGATTTTTGGAGTTAAAAGATTTTCTTCTCGTCCATTGAGTAATAAGTCAAATCGTAAAATTCATATCTAGGAGTCATAAGCTGTGGTCCACTTGACACTACGAATGCTTCGAAGCATTCGTAGCGCTAAGTAGATCGCAGCCATAAACGTCAACCAATGGATTAAAATTATAAATTATAAAACAATGTAAAAAAGAAGTATATAAAATAAAATTATGATAAAAGTTAAACTGATGGATAAATTGAATTAATAAACATGACACACGAATTAAAAGGTAATAACTTGTCAGTTAAATGTGATATAAATATAAAATGATTAAAAATGATTCAAAACTTTCATAATGATTGAATTTGAAAAAGAAAGTGTCTAATGGGTTTATGTCTTCTCTACGTGTCCTGAGGGAAAATTGTTTAAAATTCGTTAAGTATATGTCAATAAATAAATAAAGTTTGATCGGAATTAATGTTATGTTTAGAATCGAGTCATGAGTTCTTGTAATATGATAGATAGAATAGGATCCGTCCAAAAGTTCGGTATCTTTGTTACAGTTGATACCGTTTTTCTGTTCTTTAATATTTATCATTTCAGATATTAATCTCTTGTAAAAAGTGTTCGGTATCCAATATTTTAACTTTTTCCCAATCAAATGAGTGACCGAGATTTTTTGTATGTTCAGATACAACCGACTGTTTGGAGGAATCCTATTTCACATTGTTAATATGCTCTTTTAATCTAGTATTCAGTTATCTTTTAGTTTGCTCCCAGGAGACATCACAATCTTTACAGTAAATTTTATAGACTACATTATTGCATGTTGATGTTTGATTTTGATCTTTTTGAACTTTAATAAATGTGTTTAATTTATTTAAACAACGAAAGCTGACCGTGATGTCGGATTTATAGAATAATGATGAGATCTTTTCAGAGATTGGTTTTATATATGTAATTACAAAGAAGTCAAAAATTAAGGAAAAAGACGAAGCATAACTAACTAAATTGAAGCACTAATGGAAGTGCTTTAATTATGCAATGTGAGCAGCAAAAAATAAATTTAGCTCTCATATTTATTACTCTAAAATAATTATTAGGCTATTGTAATCACAATTGTTTAGATCGAGCTAATGGGAGTTGTACATTCCTTAGACTATATGCACGCACGCGCGCACACACATACACACATTATTTTTCTTATTAAAATGTTTAAATAAATTACACTTGTACTCTCTACCAGATGAAATAAATTTATTTAATTAAACGTTTGCAGAAGCAAACACATACAATTTCTTTAATAAGAGCATGACTGACATAATTTTTAAACTATTATAAAAAATGTAACAATTATATATATGTATTACACAATTATTTTTGTATTAATAAGTCATCCAATCATCGCCGTCAATTATTGTCAATTATTTGACATTTAGGTATCTTTTTCATAAATTTTACAACATAAATCTATGTGGAACCTCGCTTTACATTGAAAAGTGTATGCGTGGAGGCGCTATGTTCCGCTCCCCCTACAGAAGGCTCCACTATCAAAAAACTAGACACATAAGGTTTGTTCGCGTCGTAATGCCCCAACATGCTCCTATTTGCTCCAACACGTTCCATTCTATAATATACGTCACGTAATACTATAGATTGGAGCGTGTTGGAGCAAGTAGGAGCATGTTGGGGCATGCGACGCGAACAAACCTATCAGCTCGCGTTGAACTTGGCTTTGCGTGGAAAGTTGTCAATTCACGTAGAACGTCACTTCATGTGAAAAGTTGAAATCCATGAAGCGAAACTTCCTACGCGAAATGGCGATCTACGTGGATTAACAAGTTTCCATGCAAAGCAAAATTCAACGCAAACCTGTGTGTCTCCACGTGCTTCCAAGTGAAGTACAGTTTACATTTCATATTTCGCGTAGACTTCGACCACCCAGCAAACGGAAATGGATTAAAAAGATCCAAAATTTAAATTCAGCAATGATTACACAATCCATTTTTATCTAATTAAAATTTAAGAATTTCTTGAATCCTTTGTAATATATAAAACGGAATTCAAACTACGAGAGTTCTATTTTTTAATCGAAAATAAGTTACACGGGTTATGTAATCCATTTTAATCTATGAAACGGAATTAAAACGAAGTGATTTCTATATTCTTTCACAATTCTTTCCAAAAGAAGTTTTGCCGGCCACGCAATCTATTTTACACCATGACATAGGATTGAAATGATAATAATTACTATTTTTTCAGTTTGTATTCAAATTAAAATAAATTACAAATTTTATCTGAACACGAGAGTGACAACTTTTGATTGGTCCGTCGTTTGTGGCAACTCCCGCTCCAATTCAAACTTCGATAACCTTATAAATTCAAATAGGAGAAATGTTACATAAACTTTTCAGAATATTTTTATATTCTAAAAAGTTTATGTAACATTTCTCCTATATTTAATTAATGTTTTTATTTTTAATATTAATATTTTTGACGCTGCTAACAGCTTCTACTTGAAAAAATATACGAATATACACATTATATTAGCTGCGTTCGAGCAAACGCTATTAGCGCTGAAAACACGTACGTGCACTATAGATTTTCAGCGCTAAGGGCTAACTTCACCAACATTGGTTAAGCTAACCGACGGTTAAAGTGCCAACCGTGATTGGTTCATTCTGGTCAAAGACAAATGCGATTGGACAATTCCATTGGAATTAACCGTCGGTTAGTCTAACCGACGTTGGTGAAATTGGCCCTTACATTCGACTGTGATTGGTCAATTTCTTAGGGCTGTCGCACACAAAATGACATAATCTGCATATGCATTACATAAGACTGCTGAACCAATGAATGTCCAGCATAAAGCCGCCATATTGATTGGCTGTGCTTTATGCTGGATGTTCATTGGTTTAGCGGTCTTATGTTATGTATATGCAGCTTATGTCATTTTGGATGAATTCGTTTATGCAGTCACTGCTGCAGAGGGTATCATTTTATCTTTAATGTTCATTGAACGTCAACAAAGATAAAATGACACCTTCTGCAGCAGTGACAGCATAAACGAATTCACCCTTTGTGTGCGATAGCTCTTACTCTTACAGCCTCATCCATACTGCTACTGCTCATTGTAGACGACGCTTAATGTTACACCGCAGTGGACATAGCCTGCGCATGCGTAGAGCGTCATACCTGATAGAGACCCTGTACACCCACGGTAATTGATTCTGTCCCTTGATAATTTTTTCAAACTGACATGTCACCACCTTTCTACATTAATGCTCATAGTTCATGCGCGATTAACGATACGATTAGAGCTTACGCAAGCTTACGCAAGCTTACGGCCGTGTTCGGGCAGACACTATTAGCACTGAAAATCTACAGTACCCGTCACGTGCATTATAGATTTTCAGCGCTAATAGCGTCTGCCCAAACGCAGTCTACGTATCTTTAATCACGCATGGACTATGAGCATTAATGTAGAAAGATGGTGACATGTCAGTTTGAAAAAATTACCAAGGGACAGAATCAATTACCGTGGGTGTACCAGAGTTTGGACACGAGCGATTGTGGCAAAACTCTATGAGAGAGAAAGATATATATACTATCTCCGTCTATTCATTCTAACCTTAATGGTTTGGGCAAACGCTATTAGGCCTTGTGTACACGATACAAGAAATTGGTCCAAGATCTTGAACGGAGAGAGGATTAACCAATCGCATTGATCAGGTGACCGAATTATTCAAATGCGATTGGTTAATCCTCTCTCCGTTCAAGATCTTGGATCAATTTCTTGCATCGTGTACACAAGGCCTAATGTTGTCCACGATTTTATGGTTCTCTTCCGTGCTGTGTTCACGAATCTTGTAGATAATGTCCACGACTTTGTGGTTTTTTTCCGTGCTATGTCTACGAGCTTTTGGTTCTCTTTCGTGCTATATCAAGCGAAATGGATTAGGCCTTGTGTACACGATGCAAGAAATTGGTCCAAGATCTTGAACGGAGAGAGGATTAACCAATCGCATTTGAATAATTCGGTTCGGAATAAGTCAAAGTAAGACGAAAAATCACATTATCTGCTTCTGGCTTATACGTAATTCCTAATATTTAATTCTCTGTTCCTCTAATTGTACCCTAAGTATATTTTTATCAAAATATTTGAGGTGAGGGTATTCAAAACATCAACGGGTGATTCATTGATGCTACTTTCGCCGCGCATGCGCGATAAAACTCGGCCTGTCTCACACACTCCTGTTCCGAGCGCGGGGAAAATACGACGTGATTTTTATCAGAGATAATCTTTCTTCTTTCTTTTAATATTGTATTTAATATTATATAAAATATCGAATACTTGTATAAATAATTTATATAACATTTATTGAATATATTTGATAATTTATCATAAAATTACACTATAAGTTTCTCTAACAGCACATGATATCACGCGTATCATCTCATTTTAATACTTGTACTATGATCATTCGTAACGTATTTAGATTTACGTTAGAACATAATTTATAGTATCATTAATAGTATCATTCGGTTTTCTTTCGCGCACGTATATCTCAAGTTTCACTGAAACGTACGAAAATGATACGTACGCCTATCTATCGCGCGCGTACATTCTCAAGTTTGATGGTCAGGATATGGAAACCGTACATGTATACCTATGCATTCTGTTTCAGTCTCTTCTCGCTCGCATCGAACGAAAATGTTGCATTAATACGTTCGTCCGGTTCGCTAAGGATATGACACGATATCGAAGGTAATTTTTTCTTTATTGTATAAATTTTATTGTATAAAATTGTGAACAAAATTTTACAGATAATTTTTATGATATAATTAATGTAATATTTTTTACATACTTGTAAAACAATTCTGATTAGAATAGTTTAAAATTATGTTCCCAAGGTTATGCTCGATAAGATATAAAAATATAATATATTTAATACATAATTTAGTATAAAATATCTTAGATACGCAGTTCGCTATTTCTAAATTATAAATAAAATAATTTTACGAGTTATTTTTTAAGATGTGTTCAGATTATCAAGGAAAATTTCGAGCTGAACATAGAGCTATGTGCATATCAGTGAGCATTTCTTTTAGAGAGACCGTATTTTATTGTTGCATTATATACAAACGAAATGTTCGGCTTGAGATTTAAGTTTGGCTCAAGATTCGGCTCGATAATCTGGACACACTTATTTAGACATAATAATATTACGTAAAGATTGCCTCCTCTCAAATAGACATTTTTTTAATTACTTTTAGAACAATGTGTCTTAAAATAATAGTAATAAAACTGTTTCTGCCTACAGATTGTACATTTTTGATTCTCCATTTCTGTACTTCCATGGTCTTTTGAAAAATTTGGTCATTGGAATTATGTTAATCTAGTCGTTGACTGGATATTTCCTTTTTGCCTCTTTGCGCACTGTTTCCGTTTCTGTCGCCCGAGATAAAAATTAACTTCAGAACTCCAGAAGAGACAAGAAACATGTGATAAGAAACACAATTGTCAATAAAATTGTACGAAGAGGCAAGAAGGTAAAAAGCGAAAGCAAAAAACAAGAAACAAAGAGCACATTGTACATGAGACTCAAGAGTTAAATCTTATGTCTGAAAGTTGTAAGTGTCGTATATAAGTTGTAAGTATTATACGTAAATAGAACTACATATTCTTCGGGCACAGATTCTCGAAGAGTCCTATTCTCTTATATAATATTATTCCTATACAATATTTCCATATTCTTCTTTAAATATAAGAAAACCAAATATTTTTATGGCATACACACCAATATGCATTTGCATATCGAATTTGTAGCATCTAATTTGCATACAATAAAGAATATTTGATAATAACAAAGTAAAATTATTGATCTAACCTAACCTAACCTATCCTATTCAATATACGAGTGCGCATCTGTAAACAATAGTGTAAACGTGTGTGTACATATATGATCGACTTAACCCGTATTGTTTTCATCATTTTTTAACACTGCCCTCAAGCTATAGACATTTGCGGAGAAATTTTATAATAGATGGTACCGGACATAAGTACGTCCCAGCAAACGAAAATGGATTGAAATAAACAGAAATGGATTCGTTTTGTTCGTGTCAAATCCAGATTCTGATCTTTTGAATCCATTTCTATCCAATTGAAGTTTCCGAATTTTTTAAAATCCATTTTAATCCATATGAAGGGATGAAAGCAAAGCGATTCTTATTCTTTTCAATTAAAAAAAAATATGCAGACCATTAATTCATTTTAATCCATTACGCGGGGTTAAAACAAAATGATTTCTACATTTTAAATCGAAAAAAAGTTACTCGAGGTCATACAATTCATTTTAATCCACGACATAAAATTGAAATAATGTAAATGCTATTTTTTCAATCCATATTTTGTTCAAATGAATTAAAATGGATTAAAATTTTCAATTAATTTCAATCCATTTTCATTTACTGGGGTTCTACAAACATAGAATGTATTTTGTCAATCGCAGTACGTTTGAAATTATTTTGCGTACGTCGCAATATACGGATTGCGACGTACTCATAACGTTCTTAGAATGTCGTATACTGTTAGGATTGAGATTATCCTTAGTTGTAAGAATATCATGTAGCAAACGAGGCATTCAATACTGAGAATATTTCAGACATTGTGACTCTATCGTTGCCCTTTATTATTTAAGATATGTTATTTAAAATACATTAAGATATGTTCATTTATATCATTAAGATACAATTATCGAGTCGAACTTTGAGCATGTATTTAAATAGACTATGTTCCAAAATTTACAGCCAGTACTGAAAATCTATAGCTCACATTACATAAACGATAGATTTTCAGCACTAACTGTGAATTTTGGAACACAGCGTTTATGTGAACACATATTCGGCTCGCGATCGAGATTAAGTTCGAGGTTCGACTCAATTATAAACGCATATTTAGTTCGCGCTCAAAATTCGGCTCGATTTAGATGCATTTAGATCGTTTGTATGGTATAAAAGTTAAAATTTTTATATTTGCTATGTATCTTCCGCAATTAAGGATAACGAGATTGTACACAGAATATTTAGAATATATTTTATATAACATATAAAGTATACCTATGTAAAAAAAATATATATATATATATACATAAAATACATAACTTTATATAATAATATAATTATATAATATATAATATAAATTAATAATATATAATATAAATTATGTAATATAATTTATATATTTTTACATAAAAATACTACATTTTTACTAAAATACAGATAATTAGATTTAAAGAAACAGTATGGAAAAAGAAGTAACAAATTTGTGATTTTCATGTTCATCTGAATCCGACAGAGTATATGTTTTGATCCTGCAAATTGCAAATAATTCTTCAGCATTTCGCTGTTATAATTATTTCATCATAACGCTCACTGTTAAAAATGTCATGAAGTTTCATGAACTTTTAATGTTATTATACAATGGTAAATGAAATCATCCGTACATGAAATATTTAATGTACATGTTAATGAAATTTAAGTTTAAATAAATTTGAAAATATAAGTGTACTGAAATTTAATATACTTTTAATATACGGAGGTAAATAATATTTCACAGTAAATTCGGTAAAATTTAATGTACATGTTCATTAAATTTAGTTTCGCGGCAAAATTCGCGCCAATGCTATCGCGCGTTTCCTGCCAAAGGCAAGACAAAGGCAGGACAATCGCGAGACACAGTCATCAATTGTTTTTATCAATTCTTCGCTTTTAGTATTGCTATTTCGCTTAGACTGTTCACGCGCTTCGCTCATCGCCATAAATGTAAGTAATGTGTACTGTATTAATACTGTATTAATAATGTAAGTACACGCGAAAGCATATTCCAGATAATATATGTGTCTAAATTTTTTTTCAAATGTTAGAAAAAACTTTTTACGTCGACCCAATCAGTTATATGAAAGAAAATTTCAAGAAAACTGAGATTATGGCATCGTGAATGATACCGTGGAATAAAGGGCGACGTCAATTATATAGTGTGTGTGTGTGTGTGTGTGTGTGTGTGTGGATATTGTGGATGCTATTAACAATGTAAATACACACAAAAGCACATTAAAAAACAATATGCATGTCTGAAAAACGTCTTTTTCAAATTTTGAAGACTTTACCAAAGGACGTCTTAAGGACATTTTTAAGATCTTTATAAGATGTATCCTTATGAATATTTTATTTAAGTATAGTCTTTATAATCAGAACATCAAGTGGCCTGAATAAAAAATCTAAAAATTCAATTAATCTTTGCATTCATAATTATTTTATATAAATTTTAAAATTATAACGTCATTTATCCTTAAAAAATTTTGCAATTTTTTTTAAATTTTTTAAAGTTTTATTTTTTTAACACGTTCCTAGTCGTTTTTGTTCGACTTTCCATTCAGGCCATTTGATGATATGACTAAAGAGTGATATATCACAATATTTAATTATTATCAACAGTTAAAAAATGTTGCATTTCTTGCTACAAACAAAATGTAAAAAAATTCGTAATTGAAATAGCAAGACAAAAAACTTGGAATGCATCTAATAAATATATCTAATAAATATATAGCGTATATCATCGGTGATACACGCGGTCTGGATGGAGTTTAACGTGTACCATCGGTGGTACATACGGCACAGAACGTATTACTTGTCAAAGGTTTATATTTTATTTGTTTTAATTTGTTAAAAAATAAAGATGCAATGAAAAAATGTTATTTTTTTACGTGTAATCCAAAAGTCACATACAAATATAATAGACGAGGAAATTGTAACTCCCATTAAAAGATATGGCTAGCCCATGCGAAAGAACAAATAATTAAAGAAAACCTAAAAGAAACGAATTATTTCATTCTTCTCTAGTCAAACGTTAAGCATGACTGTATGATCATTGTAACTAAATTATTGAAACAGTAATAGTGATGATATTGTTTTTCTATTTTAAGATCCACAATGCAGTAAAAACTTTAGTACCTAGGATTTCCCCGTTGCATTGAGCACCGTATCAAATGAATTACCATATTGGCAGACCTAACCGTAATAGCGTACTAAGTAATGGCCATATCAATAATGGCCGTATCAAATGAACTGGCAGTAAAGTACAGTTGATATAGAGCGAAAAAAAAAAAAACGAATTTTCCCTCAACTAGAAACATGCAAAATAATTATGAGTAATGATCGCGATCACGAGCGCAAAATTCTACGCTCCATTTGCAAACGTCACGGGAAAAAGTTTAATGGAACGCAATGGAGATGACGGAAACGAGAGGCGAAACAACATGGCTGCTGCATCGATGATAGACTATCGTTGAAATAACTACTACATTGCTGATGTGTCGAAGAAGATATTACGTTATATTACGATATATTAGTTCCTCAAGCTCTGACAACGAATGGGAAATAGTTTTGCGAGAGTAATCAAAGACATATCAATTGGATCGCCAAAATACTTTGATATAAACAAATGGGACTAAAATTACAACAGACAAATGTGAATATCTAGGACACGTAATCTCTGAACACGGCATCAAACCTAATCCGAATCAAATAGAAAAGGTTAAAAATTATCCAACAACAAGGAATCTTAAGGAGATTAGTTGGCTATTATCGTAAATTCATCAATGACTTCAAAAATTGCTAAACCATTAACTAGACTTCTCCAAATATCGTCAACCTTTGACTAGACGAATGAACAGCAACATTTGTTCAAATCTCTAAAAGCTAAATTAACATCCCAACCAATACTAATACCAAAAATACTTCCGTCGAATTGCGTCTGTGATTTATTTGTTCAAAGTGTCTCGTATATTCGTTCTTGGTTCCATTATTTTCATTAGTTTCGAGTATACTATAATCGTTTTCGTTGAATGGAAATTTGCGTTCCGTAATTATATTTACCGATAAAAAACGAAAATAATCTAAAAATAATGGAAATAAAATTAAAGGATGATTCATGGCATCAAAACCAAATAGTAAGTCTAATGTTAGACTTTCAATGCTACAAAATATTTTGAAAAANAGGGTGGGGGGGGGGACGGGAGGGGTTGACTTTCACTGGATATGGACTATTCTAAAGCTCTGCGCACGTTGTCGCATATTTCTCTTATCGCGTTAGTTGCGAACGCGGTGCGGATTGCCGTGTTCGCAATCCTTGTTGATATGTGACGTCAGTTTCATGGTGCCGACGAAGACGAAGAATATACCAAGGAGCACCGAGAGCGACTTGAGCACTATAGAACCCATCTTGACGAATCGAGCTCGCGAATTCATTCTAGTTCCGGCGCCCGAAGAATACGATCGCATGTTTGAAGAGAGCTGTGGTTTTGTCATGCATTAAGTACTTCCTTCCGTATTTGGATTTGGCTAATATCGTGATTTTTCTCACAACCCCCATAATATCGTCGCCTACCTTCATGGAGGGCCAATTATAGTCGCTGGATATTATTGGAAATTGGCGGACCAAATCTAACGGCGTAAGGATTACAGTTGCTAACTCCCCCAATTCAGAAGCGCTGATTAGGGGCATAAATAATAGATTGAATTTTATTAATGCTCAAAAAAAGAATAGATACTCTTCTTCTAATCACCCTCCCTATTTAATCTATATTGAAACGCTAAATGGTAACATTGGAAATGTTCATCCTATGAGACTAGGCAAAGCCTTTTCAGTACATTTTCCTGCTATTCAAAACATAAAAAGACTGGGCAAAAATATAATTGCTGTGAACTTCAAATTTAGTTTTGATGCTAACAACCTTGCTCAATCAACGGATATTTTATCTGAAAATTGGGTTGCTTATATTTCCAACTACCATATCATATAAATTCATAGACATAAATAAATTCGTTATTGAATTCGTTATTAGGATACTTTCAATTATTTAAATTTCTAAAATTTAACATATTTGATTTTTCTTATTTTTTAATATTTTTATTACCTTTTAAGTTCTAATATATTTCTTAATTCAATTATACTATTATTCAATTTTAACTGGTTTGAAACTATATAATAGTTTAAAGTATTTTACTTTGTGTAAAGCTTGTTAAGTTAGACTTCTTTCAGTATTTATACTCAATCTCATTTTTGATAAAAACAATTTAGATCAATTTTTGGAAAAATAATATTAAGGATTCTTCTGCTTCGCTGGGATAAATAATGAAAAAGACCGATACCTGATATTGCCTCGCAAAATCCTAGTACCTCAACAAATCAACCCTCTTACATGAATGAATCTCTTGCAAATGAAATTCAAGAAAGCAACAATAATGAGCCGGACGATTATGAAAGTTTTTCGGAAGTATCAGTTAGCGACGACGATGAACAAAAGTTGCCTCCTGTAGATAACGCATCAATCATTACAGAACTTCCTGCTCAAACACCAAATATAATCGAAATTCGCGATAGTTTACTCCAACAAAAAGATAATCTCGTAATATTTATCACTCTAGACTCTAGACATGAACGACTCACCTCATACTTCATCAGAACACCATTCTCCGGACGAAGAATTCTGCCATTATACTATTAGAGTGTTAGATCACGTTAACGGAAAGTCAAGTTGCATGACTTGTTTTGTCAATCTGGGAGCTACATCAGATCCATCGAAGTTCGATTTTTTAATAGAACATCACCTTGTTAAAGGACTACCTGTCCCTTGTTATTACGAGCATTGCAACAAAAATTTAACTAAGAGTCTACTTGTAAACTTTTGTCCTACGTGTTTAGATAAATATTCCAGATTATTAGTATCATTTTATTGTCAAAAATCGACGTCCGACAAATCAATTTCCGATTTGATGTATTAAACGATCGAATGATATCGCTAAAACGTAAATAAATGATTATGAGCAACAGACGTAGTCCCAGAATACCAATGCACATTGAGTGCACATATACTGTCGGGATACTAAACCCTCAGAATTCTCACTATTACTGCATGGACTGTTTCACTAGATTAGGCCTCTACACTAGAATTTGAAATAGTAGCGTCTCACTATTTCTTTGAGAGGACCATACAAATTGTATTTTTGTAATATATGTCACAAAAATATAGTCCGCGCACAGCCAATTACTCACTGCGCTCTGTACATCAACAAATGTCGTAGATTATTAAACGACTTATGTTCCGCGGGCATCGACCCCGAAAGCGTTACTTTTACTTATAACATTTTTACAGATACGCTAGTAAAAATAAAAATAGATTAGTAAATAGCTCGCGATGTGTCCGCGTCAACAATTTCGTTACAAACCCCATACTATGTTAGCAAACTATCCACGGCTTTTTGAAAGTAAATGCATTCGTGTACTAAGGAAAATACGCGTCTCTCACATGTTTCGGGATACTATAAAAAAATCTGAGACATGATATCGGAATACCATGATGTTTTTACCTTACTAGGTAATCTTCTTCCTCTCACAAACTCTCAGAACTTGACCCAACATGAAATTAAAACCACGGACGAAAATCCCATTCACATTAAACAGTATCATTTGTTACATAACAGTCATTTTTCGTGACGTCATGATCCGACATAGCGGCGACTAGTGGGGAGTGTTAATGTTTCTTGACTGAGTTCGTTATTCTCCTATACATCAAGAAAAAATTAAAAAACAAATTAAAGAAATGTTTGCTAAAGAAATCATTAGAGAATCTGACTCACCATATAACTCACCGCTATGAATAGTACTCAAAAAGCAGGATGTTTCGGGTAAAGCTAAATGGCAAATAGTAATAAATTACAGAAAATTTGATGAAAAAACCATTCCAAGATGCCTATTCACTCCCAAATATAGATAAAATTCTCGATCAATTAAGCGACGCATGATATTTCTCAGTCTCTCTATTTCTATCCTTTGGCATCAGGATTTTATCAAATCGGCATGAAACCGAGTGATCTTTCGAAAACCGCATTCTCCATTTCAGACGGACATTATGAGTACACTCGCAGACTTTAAATCATCTATCTGAACACAAATTTGTTCAGAAGCGCCAACAGATCTAGACTGAAAATAATAACTTAAAGAACTTAAAGAACAAATCATATGAATATATTATTCATAACAAAATGCTTAGAAATAAATATAATTTACCTGTCGCGTGAAGGAATGCAGCATAAGAATCAAGTGTATGTAAATATCAAAAAGGACCTCTTAAAAAAACTGCCTTGAAACATAGCGAAGATCTTTCATCAAGAATTTCAAGACAATTCTATCCAGAGGTTATTTAAGTGGCTAAGAGATATCGAGTTATCTATTACTGCTTTTTCTAGAGTTGAAAGCGGATGAAGTAAGGCCACAGAAAGATTAATTGAATATTTTATAGAACTTGACAATTTTCAACGTTTCGGTACATAGACAAGGATGGTGCAAGCAGCCGGACTTGTTTGTCGACAATTATTTTGCGGGATATGTATATAGATTGTGCTAATTTCTAGAAGAAACGTAAGCATGGGGAAATGATTAACTCGGTTGTGCACCACCAATTTGCAAACTACAACGAGAGAAGAAAAAAATAAGACAATTATAAAAACGCGGAAATAAATCCCACGAGAAAACGGATCCATTTGTGACCATTTCAATCCATTTTCGTTTGCTGAGTAGGAATAGGAAAGAGTGTGGATGGATGGGTGAGATAAGAAAGATTTGGCACTTTCCCATGGATATCCAACGGATGTCATTTTAGGAATTTGTACTTTTAATACCATTTACTTAATACCATATACTACAATAAATTATGCTTGCACCGATTCACTACACACACACACACACACACACGCACCGCACACGCACGCACGCACGCACGCACGCACGCACACACACACACACAGCGTTATTATCTTGTAAATATATATGAATAAAAAACGATTTTTAACCGATAAAAACTCTTGAATCTCTGGTCCGAACTTGGTTCCGTTCCGTACACCAAAGACAAACCGTTACATGATTAATCAGTTCATTAGTCCTTTTTATTGTTTTTATTTAATTGTAAGATACATCTCAACTGGCACACAATCATTTGTGCCAATAATAATTATGACATTTTTTACTTTTAGTCTTAATTTTGGCATTCTTCATTTGCAAACCTTTGCTGTCTGCTGTACCAGTTTTGGGAGACTACTTTTTGCAGCGTAAAATATATATATCTTTTGCTGCTAATGGATTAAAGAATACATTTATAAAATAAAATTTCCAGTTAATAATAAAGTATATTTTCCAGTTAATAATAAAATATATTTTCCAGTTTTTGCATTTTTTAAATATATTATATATTAATATAATATTAATCATGAAATAATTAATATTTATGATACATAACGCATTACATGCGAGAAATAAGCTGCCGATATTGTAAAATATATCATCACTGTGTACTATGCAAAGCTAAAGGATATATAGAATCTCACACAACACTCATTCTCCAAGAGATGTTCTAAAGATGTCTTGAGTATGTTCTCAGGACGTCTCTCGGAGAATTGTGTTCTGTGGATATATTTGAATATGATAGGATATCATAAGATATTAATAGGACATTTTATGAAATTTTACGATATCCTACGATATTTTTTGGAGATATCCCACAGATGCTCTCGTCTTTTGTGCACTGGAATATCCGTGGGATCGCCTTTGTCAATCTGGGACAATTTAAGGTATCCTCAGGATAAAGTGTGGGTATATATATAATATAGCTACTGGAGGTAAYAAAGACCAATCAATCAATCGATTTTTTAAGCATCTATATTTACATTTAGCTATAACCCTTGTAAAATTCGATATTTAGACAAACAGAAAAGGAAACATCAYATGTTTCCGAGATTATTTTTGAAACAATATTATGACCAACTTGAAAGGCATAAGAGATAGAAGTTATACTATTTTCAGATGTAAGATATCGCAAAGTGACCTCCAATCTCGTACGAGATGGAATCGGAATTCTATCCCCCTCCACTACGCATACAGAGTCGCGCTATTCGACGAAATCGCATCACTGCCATCCCCACCTTGTTCATAGGGTATAAATTCTGGGTTACTAGTTACTCACAATAAGATACCTCGAAACTTTAATACGAACTACGAGCCGACCGCCAGCGTAGATACTCCTTCTGCGTATCACTATCCATATAATTCGAGAAAGAAGAATATTATTAAAAGTTAATATACATATTTCATTTATATGATTTTAATAAAAGTTTATTTATAAAATTTCTAGATTTATATTTTTAAAAGCCTATTTTTTAATGTATTTGAGAATTTTATTTCTTTGTAAATGACAAAAAAAATTGTTTTATTTAATTTTTTTAAAACTTTTATTTCTTGTCTTGAATAATTATTTCTTTTTCGAAACGAAGAGAATGTCATATAAGTCTCGCTTTCTTTATCTAGATTGTTCGATAAATTTAAAACGACAAACTTAGGCTTGTCATTTTTTTCACGCATGTGCAATGATAGTAACAACCGATTCCTTCCTTCCTCTCTGGCCTGTGGATTTCCGACAGAAAAAATTCGATTAATATACCACGCTTTAAATCGTTGAGCATTAGACTTCTTCTAGCCAGAAGTCCAGACGTAGTAACTTTATCTTCAGAATATATCTTGCTTATGTTTCTCGACAACATATACAGGTGTACCAACTCCAAGTGTTGTACATTTAAGTTTCTATGGGAAGGAGTTCCCCTTACATCCAGTACAACGATAACATATCAAAAATTACAAGCCTAAATTTAATTTACAATTTACTTTCTTCATGTATTTAAATATGGTTGCAGCAATTTTTTTTGTTTAAATTACCCAGAAGATAYTCCACCGAAAACGGGTCCTGTAAGGCCCTTTAAGGCCCTTAGAGCATCATACATTAACTTTCTTTCCTCTTTTGGACAAGACCAAAAAATATGACTTATATCTTGATTATCATAATTACACATACATTTTGGCAAATTGGCAAGACTCATCTTATGTAAATAGGCTCATGTATAAGAGTAACCTGTTACCAGTTTGATCAAAATTCCACAATCATTCTTCTTGCTAGAGATCTTTCTTAAGAATTTAAATTTTATATCTAAGAGATTATTTAGATAATAATCACCCACTAACGCTCTATCCTCTCCTGRCCCGAAATGATTATCGATATTGGCATATTCTCCTTGAAGACTAGAAATCAATTCTCTATTGGTAATAGAGTTATCATATGATTCGCCTATGAACGCCTCTTTGGCCAATACATCCACTCTTTCATTATGTATAATACCTATATGGCTGGACACYAGGAAAACCTAACTTTATGCTCGATACTGGTCCTGTTTGTTGCCCTTTGACGAGGGCTGCTAATAGCGTCCTCATATGCGATCCTGTAATGTATTTTTTATATTAGACTTCTTTCTTTTTTTTTTTGCCTTGTCTTGGCCGGATAACGTTATTCATTTTACGCATATTTTTTTCCACAGTCATATTTCAGTGTATTCAACATCTGCTTTTTAGTTTTACCTTCTTGACTGCTGCTTTCGCTTTCAGTTATTCGTGTACTTCGGGCGTGAATAGTTTTACGAGTATATTGAAATTTCTAAATTCGAACTTATTCGTTAATCGCGTATAACGATAGCGAATAAAGATACTTTATTGTAGTATATGASAGTACTATGTCCAAGCAATATTTAAATTGAATTCAATAGTGCATCCAACAAAATATTTACATGCCAAAGCCAAATTCGTGACTTATAATGATATATAGTACAGAATAAAGTAAATGACATATTATATACGTAATAGATTTACAAAGGTACTTACTAATTTGTGGGTAAATACCGGTCCACGAGATTGACACGAACATGAGGAACGAAAAAGTGTATGCCATATTGTCTTTTTCCTATTGTTTTTTCAGTTCGTGGGATATTAGTTATGAAAGTTTCCTACTTATTAGGTCACCTGATATGACGATACTGAAATAGAATAAAGATAGCGTTTTCGAGGAGGACGATTCGGTCGAGCCGCCAATCGTATTTCCTGACATCCCGGATTTAATATTGGACATTTGGGACGTTTTTTCCGATGACGTTTCGATTTTTCTCTAACTGTGAACGAGTTTAATGGGGTACTCTCCCCGACAAGATGTCCCGTCTCAAAAGTTGTCGTCTGGGCGTTTGGAAATTGTGAAACGGAACGCAGTTATGACGATTATCACATCTTGGTAAACGGAACGGTTTTAGATGAAAAGTTGTCGTCTGGACGTTAATACGGAATACACCCCAGTATAAGAATCAGATTTACTTAGATATTAAAGAGGACATCTCAAAGAAAGCTACCATAAGACATAGCAAAGATCCTTCATCGAGGATCTCAAGACAATACTATCCAGTTGTTATTTGAATGATGAAAAGACTTTAAGTCATCTATCTGAACACAAATTTGTTCAGAAGCGCCAACAGATCTGGATTGAAAATAATAACTTAAAGAACTCGAAGAACACATCGTATGAATATATTATTCATAACAAAATGCTTAGAAATAAATATAATTTANCAATTATATTTCTGACAAAGTTTATGATGGCATGTTTTCTACTGAATGTTTCCGTCTAATTAATCTTATAAATGAAATGTTGAGTCGGATTGATTTGCAAAGTGCTTTATTCTGCTTGCCAAGTACTGTTCTGCCAATTCAGCTTATGAATTTAGCGATTGTATTAAATGAATAAAGTACTATTGTACTATTTTATTAAACAGACGTTTGATTGATTAAAAACATTTATTAACGAATGTTACCTGAATGCTGATTTTATCGAAATTGACATTTTCAACTTCACTGATATATTAGAAAGATATTAAAAATATTACATTTACAAGGAAGAAATAAAACAGTTATGCATACATTTTCTTAATTTTCTCAATTTAATATGAAATCATTATGTATCATATATTATATTATAGGTGCGATTTATAAGAAAAAGTTAATTTATACTATATAATATATTATTATTTTAAAAAGTGTAAAAGTTTAGTTTACCGATCTTATTTAATGATTCTCAATATTTTCTTGAGTGTAGGATGCTTGTAGATCATCGTGATATCAAAAAATGGGATATCCCAGATACTGCTCTCGTCTTTTGTGCACTGGAATATCCGTAGGATCGCCTTTGTCAATCTGGGACAATCTGAGGTATCCTCAGGATAAAGTGTGCTGTGTGGATATATATATAATATAGCTACTGGAGGTAAYAAAGACCAATCAATCAATCGATTTTTTAAGCATCTATATTTACATTTAGCTATGACCCTTGTAAAATTCGACATTTAAACAAACAGAAAAGGAAACATCACATGTTTCCGAGATTATTTTTAAAACAATATTATAACCAACTTGAAAGGCATAAAAGATAGAAGTTATACTATCTTCAGATGTAAGATATCGCAAAGATCTCCAATCTCGTACGAGATGGAATCGGAATTCTATCTCCCTCCACTACGCATACAGAGTCGCGCTATTCGACGAAATCGCATCACTGCCATCCCCACCTTGCTCATAGGGTATAAATACCGCCACTGATTGGCGGTCGGCTCGTAGTTCATATTAAAGTTTCGAGGTATCCTGTTGTGAGTAACTCAATAACACAGTGAATTCCAGCGTAGACAATCCTTCTGCGTATCACTATCCATATAATTCGAGAAAGAAGAATATTATTAAAAGTTAGTATACATATTTGATTTATATAATTTTAATAAAAGTTTATTTATAAAATTTCTAGACTTATATTTTTAAAAGCCTACTTTTTAATGTATTTGAGAATTTTATTTCTTTGTAAATGACAAAACTGATTTATTTAATTTTTTTAAAACTTTCATTTCTTGTCCTGAATAATTATTTCTTTTTCGAAACGAAGAGAATGTCATATAAGTCTCACTTTCTTTACTTAGATTGTTCGACAAATTTAAAACGACAAATTTAGGCTTATCACTTTTTTCGCGCATGTGCAATGATAGTAGCAACCGATTCCTTCCGTCCTCACTGGTCTGTGGATTTCCGACCGAAAAAAATTTGATCAATATACCACGCTTTAAATCGTTGAGCATTAGACTTCTTCTAGCCAGAAGTCCGTAGTAACTTTATCTTCAGAATATATCTTGCTTATGTTTCTTGACAACATATACAGGTGTACCAACTCCAAGTGTTGTATATTTAAGTTTCTATGGGAAGGAGTTCCCCTTACATTCAGTACAACGATAACATATCAAAAATTACAAGGCTAAATTTAATTTACAATTTACTTTCTTCATGTATTTAAATATGGTTGCAGCAATTTTTTTTTGTTTAAATTACCCAGAAGATATCCCACCGAAAACGGGTCCTGTAACTTTAAGACCCTTAGAGCATCATATATTAACTTTCTTTCCTCTTTTGGACAAGACCAAAAAATATGACTTATATCTTGATTATCATAATTACACATACATTTTGGCAAATCGGCAAGACTCATCTTATGTAAATAGGCTCTTCTGTAAGAGTAACCCGTTACCAGTTTGATCAAAATTCCACAATCATTCTTCTTCCTAGAGATCTTTCTTAAGAATTTAAATTTTATATCTAAGAGATTTAGATAATAATCACCCACTAACGCTCTATCCTCTCCTGGCCCGAAATGATGATCGATATTGGCATATTCTCCTTGAAGACTAGAAATCAATTCTCTATTGGTAATAGAGTTATCATATGATTCGCCTATGAACGCCTCTTTGGCCAATACATCCACYCTTTCATTATGTATAATACCTATATGGCTGGACACCAGGAAAACCTAACTTTATGCTCGATACTGGTCCTGTTTGTTGCCCTTTGACGAGGGCTGCTAATAGCGTCCTCATATGCGATCCTGTAATGTATTTTTTATATTAGACTTCTTTCTTTTTTTTTTTGCCTTGTCTTGGCCGGATAACGTTATTCATTTTACGCATATTTTTTTCCACAGTCATATTTCAGTGTATTCAACATCTGCTTTTTAGTTTTACCTTCTTGACTGCTGCTTTCGCTTTCAGTTATTCGTGTACTTCGGGCGTGAATAGTTTTACGAGTATATTGAAATTTCTAAATTCGAACTTATTCGTTAATCGCGTATAACGATAGCGAATAAAGATACTTTATTGTAGTATATGACAGTACTATGTCCAAGCAATATTTAAATTGAATTCAATAGTGCATCCAACAAAATATTTACATGCCAAAGCCAAATTCGTGACTTATAATGATATATAGTACAGAATAAAGTAAATGACATATTATAYACGTAATAGATTTACAAAGGTACTTACTAATTTGTGGGTAAATACCGGTCCACGAGATTGACACGAACATGAGGAACGAAAAAGTGTATGCCATATTGTCTTTTTCCTATTGTTTTTTCAGTTCGTGGGATATTAGTTATGAAAGTTTCCTACTTATTAGGTCACCTGATATGACGATACTGAAATAGAATAAAGATAGCGTTTTCGAGGAGGACGATTCGGTCGAGCCGCCAATCGTATTTCCTGACRTCCCGGATTTAATATTGGACATTTGGGACGTTTTTTCCGATGACGTTTCGATTTTTCTCTAACTGTGAACGAGTTTAATGGGGTACTCTCCCCGACAAGATGTCCCGTCTCAAAAGTTGTCGTCTGGGCGTTTGGAAATTGTGAAACGGAACGCAGTTATGACGATTATCACATCTTGGTAAACGGAACGGTTTTAGATGAAAAGTTGTCGTCTGGACGTTAATACGGAACACACCCCAGTATAAGAATCAGGTTTACTTAGATATTAAAGAGGACATCTCAAAGAAAGCTACCATAAGACATAGCAAAGATCCTTCATCGAGGATCTCAAGACAATACTATCCAGTTGTTATTTGAATGATGAAAAGACTTTAAGTCATCTATCTGAACACAAATTTGTTCAGAAGCGCCAACAGATCTGGATTGAAAATAATAACTTAAAGAACTCGAAGAACACATCGTATGAATATATTATTCATAACAAAATGCTTAGAAATAAATATAATTTAYCTGTCGCGTGAAGGAATGCAGCATAAGAATCAAGTGTATGTAAATATCAAAAAGGACCTCTTAAAAAAACTGCCTTGAAACATAGCGAAGATCTTTCGTCAAAAATCTCAAGGCAATACTATCTAGAAATTATTTGAGTGGCTAAGAGACTTCGAGTTATYTATTACTGCTTTTTCTAAAGTTGATAATAAGGCCAGAGAAGGATTTATTAAATATTATATAGAACTTGACAATTTTCAATGTTTCGGTACATAGACAAGGATGGTGCAAGCGGCCGGTCTTGTTTGTCAACAATTATTTTGCGGGATATATATATATATATAGATTGTGCTAATTTATAGAAGAAACTTAAGCACGGGGAAATGATTGACTCGGTTGTGCACCACCAATTTGCAAACTACAACGAGAGAAGAAAAAAATAAGATAATTATAAAAACGCGGAAATAAATCCCACGAGATTAATTGCGTTAAATCGAAAAGCGTTACYGGCTAAACAGTATACACTTTAGCATAAATCGATACAAGTCAYTCATRTCGTAATTTATAGYAAGATCTTCTGATCTTTCGTAAATAAAAAACATCGAAAATCATACGCGACTAGCATTATTTAACACCATAAAATATAAGGATACAAATATATATATAACAAATATATAAGCTCGCTAATCCACTAAACTTCCACAAAAATAAAAAAATATATAAATATGTATATATACTCGTTTAGAAAACATAATGTGCGTTAGCATGGCCTGCGGTTATTTCTCTTATCAACAAATGTCCCATTATTCTTACGTCGTAAGAAAAATCTTGATTAYCTCGCGTCATATGCACTTGAAATCGATCATTTGTGAATCAGGCATTAATTTTTAACGATATGTTTCGGAATGCGGCATCGCCGTGTGACTATCGTCCACATACTTATTTTAGAAATTTATTAGTTAAGCAATGGGATAAGAAAACCTATAGCGTTATCATAATCAATGACTAACAAACTTTAGAAACATAGTTTTGATATGAATTATCTTATTTCTGAAACTCATAGCGTTATCAATTTCCGATGATTAACGAACTTTCGAAACATCTCGAAATATTATAATTTTTATTTTGCTTGTCAAACCTTCCGAACAATCATTTTTAACTCTATAAAAGGAGAACTTTCGGACTGCAGCAGCAGTTTCTCGAGTTTTTCAAGACCAGTCGCTCAGTTCCATATATACTTATAAATATGATCATTTTGAACAAAAAAGTCCTAAACACACACACACGCACATGCGCACACGCACACGCACACACACACACAGCAAGTTAAAAGCAAAATTTTGAGATATAAAATAATACAAGTTCATGCATGACTAATTTAGTTTCCGCTATATAATTGCCATTAACTGAATAGAACGAYTGCAATAACTGCCTTTATAAATCCTTTTTTTTTAATCAATGACTCTAAATTTTGTCAGATCGTATGTCTTCGTGTAATAATAAGTAAAGCATGATTTATTCTATTGTGTATGTGTTCGTGGGTTTAAACATGGGTTAAACATATATGTAGTGTGATCAACCACGTGCACTCGCACGTTCAAGACAGAGGTTTACATAACGTCGTTCCATGCACAGGTTTATTTAACGTTCCTACTTCTTCGATAAATCGAAGTATTTCATCCTCGAGATAGATACGAGGATTTCATCCACGTGGAAAGTATCCACGTGAGAACCATGTAGATACTTCATGAATAAATGTTCATCCACGTAATGCACGTAAATTTCGTGGATTCGATGTGGATTTAACGTAGATGTTTTCGTCGGGCATTCGGGAGGGTTGGCTCCGACTGTGTAGTAGTTGGCTGCGACTGTGTAGTAGACTGTGTAGTGGCAAAGCCAGACCTCTAAATAATATATAGTGTAATTACGAAAACTAAGTGAACGAAATATTAAAAGAATAAAAATTAAAAGGAATTGCAAGGAAAATATCCTTTATATGGTATTTATATTGTTTGTACAATTTTCAATTCGGTCTAATTTTATTAGGATAAAAACGTAGAAGACATAGAGAAAAGTTGATGTCTACACCCAGACTCCCCATATTCAGGAAGGACCGGCACTTCTACACTGCTCTCATTACCACTGAAATCGATTATATGCTTGAAGACAATCCTAAAAAGAGAACATCGAGATCTCCTAACTCGAATCAGCGACAAGGAACACAGACCTAGTTCAGAGCTACTACCGTGTTGACATGGAAAGACATGGCCTATACTTCACAATCTCTTAACCACTGCGATAAAAGCTATACTTCACAATCTCTTAACCACTGCGATAAAAGTTGCCCAATATGCAACACAAATCTCCATCAAAAATTACACCAATTAAGCACACCATCTCCCATTTGAACTGACTCAAGATATTGTAGACACCTACAATGTAAAGAGAAACTTTGATGTCACATTACAAACCATCACCTATAGTCAAGAATTCCATCGCGAATACATGATAGAAAAGATTAAGGGAAAAGTGTATGGAAATCTACACCTGATCTGGATGAATCCGCAATGTTGTTTTATCATAACACACTGTCATTTTGTTTGTATGAGAGACATAGTAAATTCATGATTTGATGTGCTGGTTTACAGCAAAGCCTACGCCAACAAATATCCCCACAATTTCTATGAAGAGGTCTTAAGAACACTTCAGTATGGCAGAGAATTAATCAGCACCTACGGGACAAAAGCATATGACCTCCTAAAATGTTAACCCTCAGTGGTAATTGCGTGCATTCTTAAAGATACAGAAAGAAAGGAAACCCTACACAATGATCTGCATACAGAGTTCGTAGCCTACTATATGTCTTCATCCTATAAATACATAACTCATAGGATTTGTGACAAAATACAAATCCAACTGAGTCTTGAGCTTAACAGTTTATGGAAATGCTTCGGACACCCAGACATAAATATGATATTTAGCGTAACCACCTGAATGGAAAAAGGTGGATCTGGAAAGCCCGACTCTAAGATGGCTAATCTGTTTGTATAGACATTTTGCTTGGAATTTTGCCGCCAGTATTACAAACAGAGGAAACGCTACTCTTCGCACGGGATCTACAACTCCAACCACAATAAAAATAAACTACATAAACAAAATTATAAGCTCTAAGACACTCTAGACTGTAAGCTTTAATAAGTGTTGTTGTATCTCTCCTGTTGCAACAAGTAATTTTTGGGTATAACCCGCCTTAGGAGTTAAGACTCTAAGTAGGAATGCCGAAAATAGGTAAAAATAACTTTTGGCGAAACTTGGAAAAGCTTTAGTGAAACTTTTGGCAAAATTATATTAAAGATAGATTATAATAGCTGTTCAAAATAAATTTCAGTGACAAAAGTTTGTATAAGGTATACACTCTTAATCACTTCACTGTACACTATTGAACGAAGTCTCAACCGAAAATGTCAAGTTTTTTAGAATGGAAGGACCAGAAGAAGTCTGGGTGTAGATATCAGCTCTTCTTAGTCTATGTCTTCTATGTCCATTCTGTTAATCTTTGTTTGTCTGTGATGAGATTTTAAGAAATTTGACATTTTCGGTTTTCGTGCAAGTATCGTGGTGATTAATTCGCGTGTGATTTTCTTTTTCAGTTTATCCAGATGCGCGACGTACCACTTCTGTAGGCAAAGCTTCCCTTAGCGGCTGAACAATAACATAAATTACATTTGCAAAAAAGACGACGGCGAAAGTAAAAAATCATGTTCTTCTGTATGTATCTCTCATATAATGTTTTTTTATCAATTTGGCACAGCGTAAAGATTCATCATATCGTCGCAATCCTGCTATCTCTCACAATTGGCACTACGCGTAATCAGGTAACGACCGACAAACTTATTCAATTTATTGCTTCTGACTTTTGATTTATGATTTATAGCTTATTGTAGAATGGCCCTTAATGTTTCTTGACACTGAGTTTGATGTCCTCCGTGCAAACTTATTCTTTCTCTTTCTATCAACAAGTCATTTCCATTTAGGCGCGCGCTTATGTCTCACATACTCTATGTGTGTTATCTCTATGGGCGCCGCTCGAAAAATGAGCCGAAACTATCCTTTCCTTCCTCTGATAATTGATAAATAGTAAAATAATAGTAAGGGTGAAAATAGACTGCACCAGTATTGTGAGACGGGTTTTCTCGCACATGCGTGCAAAAATAACATCAATGAAGTATATGTATAGATAAAAAGGGGATACACCCGTTTGTCCACGTTGCGATTGACCACAGCCACTCACAGCGGCTGGTGCCTAAAGGCTTTCCACTGTTCAAGCGCTGTGAGTGGCTGGTGGGCAATTGCAACGCCAAACGGATGCCGATAAAAAGGTGTACTATTGATCCCCGCATATAATTTTGCAAAAATTTTTGAAATTTAAGGAAAAATATGTAATATATAATATATACAACACATATACACAAT
The DNA here is from genome assembly GCA_037157785.1 of Cephalotes varians. Taxonomy (NCBI): domain Eukaryota; kingdom Metazoa; phylum Arthropoda; class Insecta; order Hymenoptera; family Formicidae; genus Cephalotes; species Cephalotes varians. Next base: position 243,400 of record JANQDE010000177.1, read on the forward strand.
TTTGTGTGTGTGTGTGTGTGTGTGTAACATATATATATATATGTATGTATATGTATAATCATTACATATTTTTCCTTAAATTACAAAAACTTGTAGAAAATTATGTACGAATGATGAATAGATACACACACACACACACACACACGCGCGCGCGCACACGCACGCATGCACGCACACACAATGTTTTTTTATCCGTTGGGTCTGCCTGCCAAAACTTTCGCACCCATAGCACTAACTCCTGTTATTGTAGATAGATATGTCGTTACTAACGGTCATTATAATCGCGCATGCTCGAGAAAACCCGGCCCGTCTCACAACACTGACCTGCATTAGCAGCATCATGCATATTTTCATTATTATCCATCGCACAATTTATTACCTCTGTATCTTCAATCATTTCTACATTAATTTCATCACCTTTCATCAAACACACATTATGTAACATCAGGCAAGAATAGGCATTGGAATTAAATCTATTCTATCTATCGCTAGTGTTGTAAAAAGACTTCGAAATTGTCCTTTTAATAGTCCGAATGCTCTCTCAATTCTTGCAGAAGCATGAGAAAAGTTGTATTTTCGTTGATATTCCGTCATATGGCCATTATCCCTGTATGATACTAATAGATTTTCGTGCAGTTTATAAGCTTGATCTCCAATTAAATGACATTGCACAGTGGGCCAGGAGGCCGGCAAAAACGGCCAAAAGTCAACTTTGGAATTTTAAAATTATAAAATGGTTATTATAATCTACATAGTTTAAAGCATCTTTCAGCAAAATTGTATTGGAATTGGATAATTATTGTGGACTCTATTGTATTATAAAGTCAAAAATGTGTATGAAATTGTTACTCACTCGAACGATAAAATATTTAAATTAGCTTTAACATTTGTTAAGATTTGCAACTTGTAACTTTTGTTTG
>JANQDE010001761.1:0-10821 GCA_037157785.1 Cephalotes varians
TGTTGTTCATTCGGAAGTGAAAACGGTTTATGTCCAGAGTTGCAAAAGAAGTCAAAGTTAAAAAAGCTTATGGTATAGTCCGATCAGTACATAACTAATTAGAGAAGCGCAATTGCGTTAATGGAAATGTTATTACAACTAGCAGTTAATGAGTATAATAAGCAGTAATTATTTAGTTACAATGTCAGTGACAGTAAAAAAGTGAAACTTACATGTTTGAGAAAGCTGACAATGAAAAAGTGAATAAAATMKTAGGTCTTCGAATTRTGTTAATAACGTTGCTTAAAATATGACATGTGACTCGGACGGAGTTTTGTAGTTTAAATTAATGACAAAGGTGGCATGTGATTTGTGTATATACATTTTAGCGCAAAGATAATTGTTATAATACGTGTTATTGTACCATTTGTGTTATTGTATAGTGCGTGTTGACTTACAGGAAGATATAATTGTGTGTGATTTGTAAGAATAAAAACTATGTGTAATAGTAAGCCAATATAGTATGTGTGTCCTACCCGAAATGCATTAGTCGCTGTTACAGTTTGGAAAGCTGATCCAGGATGTCAAAATATGCACTATCAAGGAACTCCGTGTCAGTCTGAGCGTTTATTCCGTTTTTTTGTTCTTTTATATGTAACATTTCCGAGATTGATCGTTTATAGAAATTGCTTTCCGTGTCAAGAACTTTTGTCCCAATCAAACGTGTGTGAATATTCTATAATGTGTTGTGTAATGACTGAATGTTTGGAAGTATCTGATTTGATATTATTACTGTGTTCTTTTAATCTTGTTTTCAATTGCCTTTTTGTTTGGCCCACATAAGAGGCATTGCAATCATTACATGAAATCTTGTAGACTACATTATTGTTTGACAAAGGGATGTTAGTATCCTTGTGGACCTTGATAAACTTTCCAAGACTGTTCAGAACCCGATAACCTATGGTATATTTGGTTTTATCGATAGTGGATGATATTAATTCTGAAACTCCTTTGATGAATGGAAGAACAACGAATTTCCTATTATGACTGGAATCGTCATGAATCTCTTTAGAGCTACTAATGCTAGGATTATTTTTGGTGTTGATGAGAGATTTTATTCTAGCCTTTATTTTTTCAAAAATCAGTTCCAAGGGGTAACCGTTGTCCAATAGCAAGTCAATAACCAATTCTAGATTTTTTTGGTGAAACATGGGATGTGAAAGAAGAAATGCTCTGTCAATTAAGCTGTACATAGTGCCGATCTTATGACACCACGGGTGGCTGGAATAGAAAGACAAATATCTTCCAGAGAAGGTCCCTTTGTGGAACCAATCTATGTATATTATATTGTTTAATATTGTTATCAAAAGATCCAAAAAACTCAGAGAACGGTCTTTCTCATGTTTCACGGTGAAATTCAATCTATCATGGTAATTGTTAAAAGTTTGTAGAATTATATCAATTTTATCATTAGGAGTTACCAGTATTATATCGTCCACATATCGAAAATAGAACGTTAAATGAAAATCAAGTTTTTTTATACATTCAGTCTCCAGATCTTGCATGACGATATCAGCGACAATGAGTGATAAAGGGGAACCCATAGGGGTACCATGAGTTTGTTTATATATAATGTTATTGAATGTGAAAAACGTGGAGGAAAGTACAAATTTGATAGCCATTAAAAATTCATTCTTAGGAATATTCGTATGTGGTTTTATGTATACCCATCTATTGCTAATACCATCCATAGCAAGATCCAGCGTACATTAGTGAACAGTGCCGTCACGTCAAGAGACAAAAGTACGTCAATGTCTCTCACGACTTTATCCGACAGGGAGTTGTAAATCTTAAATCTATTCAATGTATAGCTGCTGGTATGTTCTAAGCTGTCAGAAATTATTTTATGTAGGAATGATGCGAGGGAATACAGAGCCGTGTTTACAGACGATACAATTATTCTAAACGGGTTGTTTTTTTAATGGATTTTAGGAAGTCCATATGCCTTAGGTAAGAGAGAATCGCTTGAGAGAAGACCGCAGCTTGAAAAATTGTTGTTTGCTAATATATCCCTTATGTAACCAAACCTTGAGAAAATTATTTAGATCTCTTTCAATAGATTTAATGGGATTCTTATTAACTATCATGTATGTATTGATATCTTTGAGTAAATCATTCATTTCATTAATGTAATGTTCCTTGTCCAATACCACCGTAATGTTTCCCTTGTCAGCTTTGGAGAAGATTAAGTTATGGTTGTCTCGACAAAATTGTTTTGTTATGTGTTCCATGTGTAACAAGTTTTCATTGATTATGTTCCTGGGTGATTTATTTTTTAAAAATTTGTGAAATTGTGGTATGGCTGTATTGCGGATAAGAAATTGGTTATTAATTTTGTGAGCCGTCATATTGCTTTCAATGTCTTTGATGAACTCATGTATGGCTTGTTTTTTGTTAGAAAGCATCGGAAGGCAAAATCTATCACCGAATTGCAGTAATGTAGATACTTCCTGTGGGATGGTGGTGTTGGATAAATTCATAAACCATTTACTTCTTGTATGTTCCAGTAAACTCCCCTTACTGATATTGAATTTTTTAGGATCAATAATAATATTAATATCATCACTCCCCCTCTATATTATGGATGAAGGATTAGAATTCGTATTTTGAGAAAATCTATTACTGATTGTGTGGTAAGAATATTGAATTTTTTTGATTTTATTAATCTTTTCCTTCGACGTTTTAATTGTAACGGTAGCCCGTTACTAAGGTAAATTATTTCGATTCTTTCGCGATCTCTTCCTTTCCGTTTTTCCTTTCGACGCGGCGCGACCGGCTCCGATTCGCGCACGCCGATCTTCCATCTCTCTCTCTTGACGCGGCACGGCCGACTCTGATTCGCGCGCCGATCTTCCATCTCTCTCTTGACGCGGGACGGCTAACTTCGATTCACGCGCGGACTTTTCTTTCAGTATTTCTGGCTTTCCATTCTTTTTTAATGCATTTCGGAATGCATATTTGCGGCGTGGGCGGCTCCAAATTAGTGAAGAGTGGGGATAAATACCTCGCGAATTTCGGGTATAAATGGAGCGTCGCAACGACTGAAAGGCACTCGGGTCCGAGCTCCGGGCGTTCTCAGAGCTCTGACCAAGGCCGGGAGTTCTCGGCTTCCCTGACCGGGTGTTCTCGGTATCCTGAGCCGGGTATTCTCGGCTACCCTGACCGGGTAGCCGAGAATACCCGGCTCAGGATACCGAGAACACCCGGTCAGGGAAGCCGAGAACTCCCGGCCTTGGTCAGAGCTCTGAGAACGCCCGGAGCTCGGACCTTCTCGGTTTCCTGCGCCGGGCGTTCTCGGCCTCCTGTTCCCGTGCCGGGTGTTCTCGGCTATTCTGACCGGGTGTTCTCGGTTTCCTGCGCCGGGCGTTCTCGGCCTCCTGTTCCTGTGCCGGGTGTTCTCGGCTACCACGACCGGGTGTTCTCGGTCTCCTGCGCCGGGCGTTCGCGATTTCCGTCCGCGACTGTGGGGTTTTTCGGTACCGGCGATTGCGTTACTCCGAGGCGTATATTTCCGGGTCTATAACGGGACTAACTAACTGTAATAATCCTTCCAGCTCCTGAATCCGTACCTGACCGCTGCCCGTCGAGTTCCTGCCGCAGCGCGGCCCGGATAACGTTAGGTTTAAGTTAGAATTAGTATTTTGCGTGCGTTCCGTTCACCTAGATTTAGTCATGCGTTAATTGTTCTCTTTAGATTTAAGTTAGTAGCTTTCGTTATGTTCACGTAGATTTAAGTTAGGATAAGTATTTGCGTTTTACGACCCGTGCGATCCGCGCGATCCGTAATCTTTGTAAACACTCGCTGTGATACCAAAGCCGTACGAATTTCATTTTGATTACTAATTACCAAAGCCGTTATCAATTTCATTTTCGATTAAGAAGTTATGTTCCTTTATTAAATAAAGTATTTATTTATTTTTGTAAATTGGTGTTTCGTCCTTTCTCGAACCCTGAATCCGGCGAGCCGATCCGAGCGCATCGAGAAAGTTGAAACGTTATAAATTATTAGACCTTTTAATTTTTTTGGTGGTTACGATCTAATCTATATTTAAAGTTATTGAAAGAGATTGAATGGTGTCTTTTAATTGAGTCCCACATAGCTGGAGGAAGGATGGTGGAAATGTCGTGTGAGAGGAGAGATAACTCATTGTTTAAATGTCTGATGAGTTTGTATAAATCAAAAATTTCTATTTTTAATATTTCTGACTTGAAATTGTGTAATAAGCCATTTAATTTACGAATAGCTTTAAAATTCTGTATATTGACAGTTGTTTTTGTAACGTTCGATATATGTTGCGGATGAATATCTTTAAACTTACATTGTTTTAAAAACTGTAGCTTGGAGTAGGCTCTTACAATTCTATAATTAATGTCTATCCATGTTTTTAAAAGAGAGGTGACATGTACACCAAAATAAAATGAAATAAAATGAAAATTATAAATGTGAAATTTAAATGGAATATTAATGTGGCGCATTGTAAGGCCAGCGTAATTCAAATAAAAAGATAAATAATTTCAGCTCGTATTTTTCTAAAGAAAACATAAAACTAGGGCCAACGAACGAGCATTAAGATGTTACTTAAAAAGAAGGTCAAAATAGTTTATTCTATGAAAATTACAATTGTTGTTGGACCACTGTTTTATTATAACTGACACTTGCGTCCGTCACATTATAAGATTGCGATCATCTGATACATCATTTACTGTATGACAAAAAGGCTTGTATCCTACTTTTATAYTTTTTTAATCATGTGAAATTGTTAAATATTTTTTTATCGTAGTTTTTTCAATGTATTACGTACTGATGAAGACAAAGTATATGTCGAAACGATCGTTTGCGTAAACAATTTTCAAAATTGTAATTTTCATAGAATAAACTATTTTGACCTTCTTTTTAAGTAACATCTTATTGCTCGTTCGTTGACCATATTTAAAGTTATTAAAATATTTTATTGGAGACCACATATTTATTTAATCATATAACGCATTATGCGCAATATTATTTGAAGCATAAGCTATTAATTCACATTCCACATTTGAATTTTTATCATAAATTTTGCGCAAAATATTTGCAGCATCGAATCTATTGGTGATACAATTTTGATGTAAATAAGTTATAAATTGTTTAAATTTCTCATTAACCACGTATGTATTCTTACATAGTTCGAAATATGCATGATTAATACAGTGCTCTAATTCAAACATGAAAAGTATAGTTGATGATTTCATGTACAAGCAGACATTACGTGATTTCAATTTTATCATATTTACACCATGTATTTTAACAAGTTCCACAATCAGATCTTGAATCGCTAGTGATGAAGGTGCGGGAAACTGCAGGAGTTACTCAATGTTAGCACGTCTCTCGATGAACATCTCCCACGTTGCATGAAGCAGGATTATTTTATTACCACAGTTATCGCCTATTTCTACAGAGGATACTGGTCCCACGCTGATTCCAATATCCAGATATTTATAGGATGTGTCAAGGCAAATCTTCTTCCTAAGATGTGAGGTATATAACGAGGTTTCGAGTAACTACTGGAAAAAAATTAGAGAAGTTAGAAAGAATATACAATTAAGTGTTGAAAAAGTATATGAAAAAGTGAAACTGAAACTTACTCATCACGCTGTTTCTTATAAGATGGAGTTTTATCCTGCTGAACTGGAACGTAATAGTTCATTCTGTTGTCCATTTTCAAGAGTTTTACAGTTCGTTTTTCCTGAACAACTGACGCGGTAACGTTGCTCAGAGCTCTTTTTTATTTTGTGTTTCCCTCCACTAATATTTTCAGAGGTGGAGCCAATATGAAAACTTATTTAGCGCCATAAGTCGATTTTTAAATAGTGATCCCCACCACATGTCTTCGGATGACAATTCTCGCGTATCAAATATTTTTTCAAGGATATGTCTCACGATGAGATCAAACATCTGTGTCTTTAAAAAGTACAAACCATGCATAAGTCCAGCTGTGTCTTTAAAAATGCAAACCCTGCATAGGTCATTGATTTTATCAAGAACAAGGGATATGTCTCCATCTCAAAATGTATTATCGCCTAAATCAATGCGCAGCTGCGATGAGATCATGCCATCTTTAAAAATTGCAAACCATGTAATTTCGCATTGAGTCATTGGTATTAAATATGATATTTTTTCAAAGACTTGATGAGATCCTCCATCTCAAAACTATGCATAGGTCATTGATCTTTGTCAAAAACATGTCGCAACACGTCTGACGGTGTAATTTGATATGGCATCTATGATTATTGCATGTAATGATGCAATTCTTTTTAAAATAAAAATAATGAGGTACGCTCATCAGTAGCCGAGTTGGAAGTATTGAGCAGCGTATTGATATGGAGAAAACGGAAAGTGATTTGCAGGAGCAAGCTCCGCCCGATTGAATACGCAAGAAGAGTATATCGCGTGGGAGCAGCGATGCAATGAATTCATCGAGTCGTTGGATGAACGTAGCCGAATTAAACATTCGCGATTATCGATCGGTATCACACAATAATCGCTCAGATCGCATGACTCGAAAATTTGAAAGATTCGGTGCGTGGACGTTTTGTGTATGCAGGCGTTGGATACAGCGTGGGACTTAGATGGCGAGTGATAGATACGGCTTTCGAGAATCGCATACTGACTGGTGCGGTAATAAACTCGAAGCATATCGAACCTCGTCAGTTTTTCGAGGATGCGAGAGAAATTGTGCTCGATTGTGTGCGAGATATGTTGCGGAAGCGTGACTCTCAAGATAAATACTGTGTTTAATGGTGAATTTGTGGCGGGTAACAAAAGTGCGAATAAAAGTATTGCCACAAGAAACTATGAACTCTTTCAAACATCGAATTTGCGTGAGTGGTACGAGTTATGCGTTCTCGAGTCTACCTTAATATCGCTAGAAGAATTCCAGGAGCGCGATAGTGGATGGGCATTGTCATGTATACTCAATTTGATTGTTAACGTGAACAAATATAACCCTTTACACGCGGGATGTTACATCAAGTTACCGCGAGAAATTATGATGAAAAAAGCGGTAGTCAAGCGTACAATCTATGGACAATGCATGTTTCGCGTGGTCAGTGGTAGCCGCTCTGCATCCAACTGAAAAAAAATCTGAAAAATCTCATATCCTGACTACACAACAGTGTAACAGTTGAATCTGAAAGACATTGTGTTTCCGATGACACTTAATCAAATTAAAAAGTTTGAAAATCTTAACGATCTCCATCAATGTATAGCATCGAGAAGCAGAAAGAACTCTCGATCACTACCGATACAACTCACCGATAGGAAGTTGGACAAGCATGTCAATTTGCTATATGTATGATGAGAGCGACATAGAACATTTCGTATGGATCAAGAATCTGTCTCGCCTCGTTAGCTCACAGATCAGCAGAAAAGAACACAAGAAATTCTTTTGCGATAGGTATGTATATTTACTAAAATTAAGAAAATATTTTAATGTTTTTATTTTTATGGTTTTTAATAAATAATAAATTTTTGCAGATGTCTACATTATTTTAGCTCAAATGAAAAATTGAAGGTCCACTCTACAGACTGCAGTCAGATGAACGATTGCGCTATCAGGTTGCCAGATGAGGATGACAATGGCTGAGTTTCAAGAACCATTGCAGAAAGGAACGAGTCCCGTTTATTGTGTACGCCGACCTTGAATGCATCTTGGAAAAGACTGATCCGTCGAACCACATACATCAACACCATCGAGTGTTTAGTGTAGAATATTACTTATATTGCTCGTACGACGATTCATTATCGATTTTGTCGCGATAATGACTGCGTCGTATGGTTCACCGAACAACTTAGAGATTTARCACATAGCRTAAAYTRTATCCTGTCCGYTAATGTACCCATGGTAAATTTCGACTATGAAAAATTTAACAGCGCCACACATTGTCACGTATGCGAAAAACCGTTCGCGCCAGACGACACGCGAGTGCGCGATCATTGCCATTTGACTGGTCGATACAGAGCTCCTGTCCATTCAAATTGCAACTTAAATTATAAAGATTCGCGTTGTATCCCCGTTGTTTTTCGTAATTTGTCCGGTTATGACGCGCATTTTATCATTAAGGAAATAGCCACAACGTACGAAAGACAAGTAGATTTACTTCCGATAACGAAAGAAAAATATATTTCATTTACGAAGAATGTCAAAAGCACCAAAAATAAAGATTAAAAAACTTGTGTAAAATTGCGATTTATTGATTCATATAAATTTCTCAATACCAGTCTCGACAAATTGGCATCTTTTCTCAGCAAGGATAAGCTAAGAATATTACAACGCGAATTTTCTAAATTATCCGTAAAAAAATTTTGATCTATGAACACGAAAGGGCATCTTTCCGTACGAGTACATTGACTGCGTTGAAAAGTTGGATGAGATGTGTTTACCATCGCGCGAATTGTTTTACAGTTCATTGACGGGTGATACCAAGAGCGATTACGCGCACGTCGTCAATGTGTGGCAGCGGTTCTCCATCCGAACGCTCGGGGAATATAGTGATCTATATCTCAAAACCGATGTCTTGCTGTTAGTCGATATCTTTGAAAATTTTCGCGACAGTTGCGTCGCTAGTTACGGACTCGATTCCGCGTACTATTACACTTTACCGGGTTTTACATGGAACACGATGTTAAAACATACGCGCGTCAATTTCGAATTGCTTACCGACATTGACATGGTTATGTTCATCGAACGCGGTATACGCGGCAGTTTGAGTCAATGTTCCAACAGATACGCGCGAGCCAACAACAAGTACATGTTGTCGTACAATCCATCGAAATCATCGTCGTATCTTATGTATTTCGATGTAATTAACAATTTGTACGGTTGGGCAATGTGTCAACCACTGTCTTACGCTGATTTTCGATGAGTTGATGACACATCTAATTTTAACATTATGAATATCGCGTTGGACTCCCCAACAGGTTACATTCTCGAGGTGGACTTGGAGTATCCGCAACATCTCCACGACGCGCACACTGATCTACCGTTCTGCCCGACGTGCGACAAACCACCCGGCAAGCGGCAGGACAAACTTCTCGCAATTTTATACGATAAGAAGCGTTACATCATACATTATCGTAACCTACAGCAGTGTACTCGTCACGGTCTCCATATCGCAAAGATTCACCGCGTATTGCAATTCTCGCAATCTCCATGGCTGCGAAATTATGTCGAACTCAATACGAATTTTAGAATACTGGCCAAAAATGACTTTGAGAAAAATTTATATAAATTGATGAACAACGCGGTATTTGGTAAAACCATGGAGAACGTGCGCAATCATGTCAACGTGCGATTCTTAACGCGTTGGGAAGGTAGATACGGCACTGAAGCAATGATTGCAAAACCAAATTTCCACAGTTGAATGTGCATTCTTGACATGTTCAAGACATGTTTGTACGAATTTTATCACGATTATATGTTACCGATGTATCACGAGCAATGTAAAGTAATGTACACTGATATGGACAGTCTTATTTATCTCATCGAGTGCGACGATGTATATGACATTATGAAGCGCGACATCAGCAGATTCGACACAAGCGATTATGCAGTCGATAACGCGTACCATTCCACTCGTCAATAAAAAAGTATCGGACTTGATGACGGATGAAAATAATGATACGATCATGACCGAATTTGTTGAGCTTAGAGCAAAGATGTATGCCTTACGCGTCGACGGCAGAAAGATACAAAAAAAGTAAAAGGTGTCAAGAGTAACATCGTTGCCAAGTCGATAACATTCGACGATTACACGCAATGTCTGTTTGACGAAACCGAAATGAAGCGAAAGCAATCGTGTATAAGATCAAAATTACATGAAGCGTATACGAAATCCAAAACAAAAATCGTTCTAAGTCCGTACAACGATAATAAGCGATACATTATGCAGATTCTATCGACACGTTGCCATGGAGACATTATAAAATACAATTGTAAATAAATTTGTATAATATATTTTATAATTATGTATAACCCATTAAGTCCCAAATGTCCCGAATTTTCAATGAATTTTCAGCCGGGTCATTCTCAATGTTATCTGTGCTGAAAAAATTTCAGCCACATCAATTCCGACGTGAAATTTCATGTTCWTTCAGAATATAGCCTCAGAATTTGTCTAAAATTAATTTTAAGAAAGTTATAAACAAATTTTTGCAAAAAAATGCGATTTTTTCGACGACAAAAAATTTTAGATCCAAAATTTTTTTATCAAACAGGCGATTCCCATGTTCTGCACCAGGTAAAATCGAGGTCTCGAAACCTAAACTTCAAAATGTAATAAATCCGAAGTAGAAAATTCAATATGGTGGCCTCCAAAATGGCGTCCAAATCACAAAAATTCACGGTATCACGCCTTTCTTCATTAAAAAAGTCTTATTTCCTTTCTGTTTGGAATGTTTTTTGGAATTTAAGTCGTTTTCATCTCATCTGTAGTCTAGAAATCATGAAAAGTCTATACATGATTGTTAAAAAAATCAATTGATCGATAATATTGCAAAAAGAGTACGAAAAAAGACGAGTTATAGCAGTTTTTCGGTAATTCTAATGTGTTTTATATAATATTTATTTAATTATATACATGTACATACGTACGTATATATATATATATATATATATATATATATCTTTGTCAAATGGTTTGTTCCAGGACACTTAAAAATTTTGACTTTTTTTAATACATTTTACTACCTAATAATAATATAAACACATTCCGCTAAGAAATAATTAAAAATTATTACTTGTTTTT
>JANQDE010001768.1:0-10728 GCA_037157785.1 Cephalotes varians
AGGCTCCGTTGTGACTCATAAAAAATACCGAATTATGAAAATTTGTGAATACCGAGACATGTCTTTTTCCGATTTTCGGCATGTTCAATATAACGAGATACCACTAATCATACACTCCTAAGTGTTCAAACACAATGAGAGGATTAGGGAACAAAGAATTACATACCAAAATTAGGAAAAAGTCTAGAAAAGTCTAGAAAACCATTGTCTATCTTTACACTTATGACTATTCATTTTCCGGTTGCGGCCTGTTCAATACAAAGGGATAATTAGTCTTGCATTCCTAAGACCACGTTGTGCTAAGAAGGATTAGCGTCTCTTCCCCCTTCCCCCCCATCGTAACGTCATGCCCAGGAGACCCCCTTCCCTCGTGACATCATACCCCTCGCCACGGAGAGCTCCCCTCGCCCCGCATTCCCTTCGGAGCTCCTGAGTCAGAACTCTCATAGCTATACTACTGTCTACTGCGTACAGTTTTCGTGGTATAATAAGTATTAATTTCTCTTACAATATGTTCAACCATATTTTCGGGAAAGAAAAGTTGAAAGATTTCTAATATTGACGATTTATCGTTAATATTTGCTTTAATTCCTGGTAGATTTTTATCAAAAACTTTTGGAGCCAAATTTTGTGCGCTCCAAAGAAATTGCCGCGGATCGATGTCTGGTAATTCCTCAATATTTTCAAAATCAGATTCCGAGCTACTTGACAGTAGGCGTTCTCTTGTTGTATATATTTTGAATTTTACCTTTATATCCAATTTCTCCAAACATTTCAGACAGGTCAGAATCCGATGACAATTCCATACCATCGCAACTCATATTCGTCGTCCATTTGTCCATGATCGGGGCAAAATTTGTAGATAATATTTGATTATATTTGATTATGTAAAAAAATTTCTGCACAAGAAGCGTGTGCTGCTAGCGCGTCGAAAACAAATGGATATTATTGGGCAGTTACTGATAATAAATGAACGGCGTCAGAAGGCGCTATTGGTTCGGAGAGAGCAACTCTGCCTGAGCGCCTATAGGTGCTGTTCGCTCAGAGTGAGCGTCTATAGCTGAGCGCCTAAAGGCGCTGTTGGCCGCGAAAGGGTTAGAGGTGCATATAGATACTATTGGGAGTTGCACCCATTCCTAGCCTCAAATCATATATTATCAAAATAAATATTTATATATAAATTTTATGCAAGAACACTGTCTAAAAAAATCTTGATAATTCACCCCGTTTTCACCCCATTTTAGGAGTTGTTTTTAGTTTTATTGAATTTTCGACATCAGATTCGAATTCAGCGTTGAAAAATACATCGAAAATGTATATTTGCACTACCGTGTCAAAAAGAATTGAATTTCGTGATTGAAAGGGTAGTTTTCACCCTCCTTAGGGGTGCACATGGATACTATTGGGGGTTTCACTCATTTTTGGCCTGAAATAGTATAGAATCAAAATGAATATTCATTAAATCTGATGCACGAACCCTGTTTAATGTAGTGTTGATAATTTACCCATTTTCATCCCATTTTAGGGATTGTTTTTAGATTTTTTTATTTTTTGACGCCAGATTTGTATTCAGCGTCGAAAAATACATCGGAAACACATGATCGCACTTTTATGTCAGACAGAAGTGAATTACGTGTGTAACGATACGCCCAAATCCGGAATTCGTTACTACCTATTAAACGGTAATCAATAGATATATAATATAATAATCCATAGATAGTGATTAATAGATTAAATAAATCTCGCAATCAGTGACATCAAAACAACGGCGCGAAGGACACAGCTGAGCGCGGGCATCCGCGCCCGCACCGCGCGCGCCCCGTGTCTCCAAAGCGGGCATCCGCGCACCGCGCGCGCCTCGCGCCACCGAATTCGGCCCGCCGCCGGGTATAAAACGGCCCACGCGAAAAAGATCAGGACCAGATCCGCTCCGCTCGCCGCCTAGCACGGATATTCCCGGCTACGGACACGAGATCCTTGTTCTCTCCGAATTTCCACGAGTACTGATATTCCCGGCTCGTTTCCAGAAACCGCTCAAGAGACTCGGAGATTCCCGGTCTCTCTCTGAATTTCCACGAGTATGGAGATTCCCGGCTCAATTCCCAGAACCGCTCAAGGGACTCAGAGATTCCCGGTCTCTTTCTCTCTCTCTCGCCGAGTCTTGGCATTGTTGACGTGCCACAAGACCGCGACTGCGGCGCTCGCCGCACCCCGCCGCGACTCGCTACAGGGTACCGAGTACCTTCGAAACTGTACATACTTTGTAAATAAATCTTTCTTCTAATATCGTTATATCAATCCACCTGCGCTGCGTCTAACGCTGTTTGTGAACGTCTCCGATTTCCCCGCGCTCCTCGCGGGTAATCACCGACCGGATGTAAATACCGATGACTCATGCCGATTTAAATGTCTTGTGTTTAATTCTATCCGCGCCGCATGTAAAGCGATTATTGCCGACTTCCACGTACCGTGTAAATAACCATCAAATGCTTCGATAATAAATCATTATCACTCTAAACCTTTCTGTATCGAGTCCGTCCGTGCGACATATAAATCTCCGCATATAAATCTAGGATATAAAACATCGATGTCCGCGCATTGTAAGTGAACAACAAATACTTCGATAAATAAAGAATTATCACGTTAAATCCACGAAACAGCGTCTATTCACTCTACCCGCGAAACCTGGCAATCCGACGAGCTTCTCCGAGGCTCCCGCTTTCGCATCCGAGCGAAAGGTAGAACCGTTACACGTGACTGAAAGGGTTAAGTGGAACGCACCCATTGTATCCTTACCACTATTGTCACACGAGTCTGTTTAGCTGGATACCCATGCAGATACCGGCGCTTTGACATCAAGCGTTGGATGAAGAACGCTGATTGCTTCAGCGTTGCTTTTTCTTGCTATTACCTTTATCACTCATTTTTCACTAATCAATGATCAGTGTCAAAGCGCCAGTGTTTGCATGAGGCTCCAGCCTTTCTCGCGAACAACGGATCCTTTTTTTCATGGACACGCCTAGTGACGCATTTCTTCTTTCCTTCTTCTTTTCCATGGACTGCGCGCCTACCAGGCGTACAGTGAAATACACTGCGCTGCGAGACGACCTCTGCCCCATTACGTCCCGCGCCACGCACACTGCGAGTCCTTCCTTCACTCGAGAGGCGCGCTAACCACGCCTCCTCACTCCCCGTAGACCGAGCTATCAGTAGGCATACACTTGCCAGTAGAAGGCTGGGCGGACGCGCATATTGGGCAATCTTTAGAAATTAATATCTCATTGACTATTGCGAAAAGTTAAAAATGTTAGAGAACTTTCCTTAGTTTAGTCCATTCTAGTTGCCCATGAAAATTGTTCACAAAATTATCAAACACCCTGTATATATTCTGTATGCTTCTTTTTATGCAACATTTTTTCAACGTACATATCGGGAATAATGACACAATGCAACTCGTATTTGAATATATATACAGAGTGAATCATAATGGTTGTCCCAACGTTTTATCATGAGAGATGAGTTACCGACTGCAACTGTAATTCATTAATAGTTTCATAGATGGCAGCTGCTTGGATCGATCGCGCGTACCGAGTGTGATGTACAGTCAAGTTCAAAAGTATGAATTAAATGGCATACATCATTTATAGAAGCTATGCATGCTTTATTAATATATTTAACTCTTATATATTTAACTCTTTTCTTAAACGCGGTTTATTTTGGTGCGATTTTATTTTTATACAACTTTCTTTACGCATTCTTAATAAGTTAAAAACAAAACTCTTTTTACACGATTTCTTATTATTATACGGAACTATCTATCGCATAAAAAGAAAATTGGATGTAAAATGCTATTCTTATAGAATACTATAAATGCTGTAGAATGCAAAAAAATGCTATTTTATAAATAATACTTTTTAAATATAATTCTTATAGAATAACCGCGTTATTGTATTTTTCTTGTGACGATACGTCACTAGCAGCGAAACCCTCCGCTGTGTATATAGTGAATAATGTATATAGTGTATATAGTGTCTTGTGCCGTGCTTAGCTTTAAGTATAGATATAAGTTGTAAATAGCGTCCCGTGCCCGCATCGCGCGCGCCCTGCGCCTAGCGTTCGCGTTCCATGCCGCGCGCCCCGCGCCAAGCATTCACCGCCGCTTTGCGCGGCCACCACTCCGTAGCCGGGCCCCGGGTATATAACGGCCCAGCACGGAGCACTAGGGCCAGATCCAATCCACCAAGCTGACGGCACGGATGTTCTCGACTACAGCTATCCTGGAAAGAGTACGGATGTTCTCGGCTCTTTATCTCTGACAAACAAAAGCACGGGCGTTTTCGGCTTTTGAATCCAAGGCTCGGGCGTTCTCGGCCTTTATCCTTGCAAGGTTCGGGCGTTCCCGGCTTTGCCTCCGCTTAATCCACGGCTCAGGCGTTCTCGGCCGTTTTCCTTGCACCAGAGCACGGGTGTTCTCGGTTCTGCCTCCGCTTTTCATCCGAAAAGAATCAGCACCGTTATCGGAAGACGCGCATCACGGCACGCGACCGTTCAAACGCACGACCCCAATCCGCGTGCCTCGCACGGCCCGCCGCAGGTTTGCCTCCGGCCCGCCGCAGGTTTGCCTCCGGCCAACCGATCCGCGCTGTCACAGGGTCCGACGTCACGGCTTCACGTGCGCGTTAGCCGCCGCACGCGTTCCGCAATCGAAACTCAACGCGCTTAAGGCGCTCCTAGCCGATAGCACTGTAAATAGATAATGTATCCGAACGGAATGACAATCTAATAAACTTGCGTCGTACCCGCTCGCTTCAAGCACGTAAATGTAAAGTGAAAGATAAGACTAAAAGAACTAAGCTCCGCCGATGTCAATCGATTGTTTGCAATTCAATGCCGCCTGTGTAAACACGTTGCATGACGATTAGACTCTGCCTGTGTAAAACATCAC
Organism: Cephalotes varians; assembly: GCA_037157785.1. Lineage (NCBI taxonomy): Eukaryota > Metazoa > Arthropoda > Insecta > Hymenoptera > Formicidae > Cephalotes > Cephalotes varians. The sequence goes on from JANQDE010001768.1 coordinate 4,946, forward strand.
GCCGATGTAAAGATATATTGCTTACCGCTAAACTCCGCTCGTGTAAATATATTGCTTACCGCTAAACTCCGCTCGTGTAAATGTATTGCTTACCGCTAAACTCCGCTTGTGTAAATATATTGTCTACTGCTAAACTCCGCTCATGTAAATATGTTGCATAACTGCCAAACTCTGCATGTGTAATGATATAACGTAAAGAATAAATCTGTTACTGTTTTTTTCTATTAAACCCACGTTTCTTTATTTCTCACCTGGCGTCCAATGAGCTAGATCCGACCTCAGACTTTCGCAATCCGCGCGTGAAAAGTCAGACCGTTCCATTCTATAAAAAGCGGTATTGTACTGAATTTTTGACATATAAAAACAATAAAAATTATAAATAACGTGGACTTCCACACCACTCTTGAGGTTCCACTTTCGGCGTTAGGTTTTTGGAGTGGACCTTCGCGTACGAGCTTGCCGTACAATAAGTCCACAGATCTTGCGCCGAGTACGTAGCGCAATTTTGGACAGAGCTGTATTTTGTGAGAGGATGGAAGGARGTCATTTCGAGCATATGCTTTGAAAATATGATAGATTGTGGACATATTGCGGTCGTATGTTGATGTAATTTTTCATCTGCATATTATCTTACGTAATATGACTTCAATTTGTCTGTTGAGCCTTACACTTCGAAAAAATAGGTCAAAAAATGTGGTAGAATATGGCTCCAGGCGAAGGTCCACTTTAAAAAAATCTAACGTGCCGAAAGTGGAACCTCAAGGGTGGTGTGGAAGTCCACGTTATTTATAATTTTTATTATTTTTATATCAAAAATTCAGCACAATACCGCTTCTTATAGAAAAATACAATAACGCGATTGTTCTATAAAAATTATATTTAAAAAGTATTATTTATAAAACAGTATTTTTTTTTTTGCACTCTACAGCACTTATAGTATTCTACAGGAATAGCATTTTACATCCAATTTTCTTTTTATGCGATAGATAGTTCCGCATAATAATAAGAAATCGTGTAAAAAGAGTTTTGTTTTTAACTTATGAAGAATGCGTAAAGAAAGTTGTATAAAAATAAAATCGCACGAAAATAAACCACGTTTAAGAAAAGAGTTAAATATATTAATAAAGCATGCATAGCTTCTATAAATGATGTATGCCATTTAATTCCGCACCGAAGTCCGCACTGGGGTCTTTGCCCGGAAAGTGGCGCCTCAAGTGGTTAAGTTAGTCTGTCTTTCTTAAAAAGTGAGACAGGCTAATCGCGCTGTCTATCGCGTCACTTTCGTCGTACAGCATACAGCTCAAGCCGGCCAGCACCGAAAGTACCGAAGTGATGGGGATACGCACACAAGCGAGAACCGTCGTCCATGTGCGCTCGTGCAGGCTGCGTTCCGTTTCAAGCATATGCTTGCGTTTATCTATAGTATACATTAGGTATAATATAGATAAATGCGCGCATATGTGTGAAACGGAACGCAGCTTTTGTTCCGTCTCTTTTCCACTAATCCGGGCTATAAGACGACACACGAGGCACGTTCACGTAGCGCGATTGTTGCGTATGACAGCGTGAAATGCATTTTCAAGATTTAGAGTCTTGGAAAATGTAGTATTATTGATATGTAATATTATTGATAATAATAAAACCTCAATACTAACACCTCAAGATACATTTAATATTAATATTATTATTATTAATTGTGACAAATTAACCCGGTAAAAAATTTTTCATATATAATTATGAATACTTATACACAAATTAACATAAATATGCAAATTTATATGCCAAAAATGTCCATTAGGGTGGCTCTTATTTAATCTTGGTGAAATTTTTTTTTTTTTTAATTTTTTGTGGCACCTTCGAAAATGGTTCCAATTGCTAAAAAAATATTCTGTAAAAAAGTTCAGCTTGATCGGATAAAAAGAAAAGGAGCCCCTGCGTCCTTGAATATTGAAAATATTGTTAAATGCAATAGGGTGGCTTTTATTTTTCACTTTTGATTTTATTTTTGACTTTTGAATTTTTTCGCGGTAATCCTCGAAAATAGTTCCAATTGCTACAAAAATAATTTGTTGAAAAAATTCAGCTCGATCGGATAAGGGGAAAAGGATCTCCTCTCCCCCGAATGTGGGACCACCTTGACGTGGTGGGGGAGCTCCCCTAAAGCCTCCATTGGGCCCACAGGTCCTTTTTTGGACACTGGGAACAATGGATGGCGTCGGGCTAAGAGTCCCGCCGTAAAGGAAAACACGTAAAAACCAGTGGTGGGCGGGGAGCCTCGAGGCCGCTGGGACGTTTCCCAGGTCTGGGCCCGAGTGCTCCCTGCACAGCAGCCGTGAGCCGCTCCGGGAATTTTCCCGGAGGTCTGGATCCGGCTGCCCGTGCAGAATGGGGACCCGCGGGGCCGCTCGGACATTATTCCGAGGTCTGGGCCCGCGGTGTCCCTACGTGTGCCGCCGTGAGCCGCCCGGAGGTAATCCGGGGTCTGGGTCCGGCGGCACGATGGTGAGTCCGGCGTCCCTCGACGGCGCCCCTTCCGAAGAGGGTCGCCGGGCAGAGCATGCATTGCGGTCAAAATTTTTGTAGCATGTGTGACTTTTAGGCTCGATATCTCGTCGTTCCGCCATATCGCACACTGTGCAATATTTATTGCGTATACCGACATACAGAACTTTTTGTGTGCGATAGCCAATTATAGCACCAAGACCGGATAACGAATTGTAGACAGAACCGTAAGATCTTTTCATCCAACTTCCATCTACAATTACAGTTATGTACGGAATGCCATTGATAGTTTCGTTGTTTTTCAAAGCAAGTTGCATTTCAGTTTCACCAGCTTTTTTCATGTCTGCGAGTGATGCTGCTTCAAATTCGTTGACTAATTCTTCACGACGGTTTATATATGTTTTCTCGGACATACAAGGAATATTCATAGTTGCAAGCAGTTCTTCAAATTGGGAATAACCTATTCCAGCAGCTATGGTKCCAGCTGTAGCAGCTGTATCGATGTCCAACACRTTACTTCTTTTTTCATTGGATTCCGAYCAAATATTTTCCGAGGCATGACACATTTCGCATTTGAAAGTTAGAAGTGTTCGCAAACCAATGTGCGTAGATTTTATCACTTTCATATTTTCAAATGAACACTCGACTCCTTTTTTATGATCTTTGTAGAACCTTTGGAGTTCTGTYAGAAAGTACCYAATGTCATAAATTCCACGGCCTTCGGGCAACTTATTTTCAATACAATGTTCATCTACATTGTAGTCCTTTGGTACTTTTTCAATAACAAAACAAGGAACGTTCTCTTCGCTAATTTTTACAGTTTGAACATCTGCATTTCTTTTTACTGTATTCTCAATACTTACAGATTCAAACTGCAAAGGAATTTTTTTTCCAGCCTTTGCTGTTTCTTTATACACACATGGAAGTTCTTTCATTACATTGTCAAGAACAACTTGAGATTCACTGAAGTTCTCATATATTTTATCTGGATTGTCTATTATAATATTAGCACTACTTACAAYCTGAAAATCAATTAACTTCTTCGGATTTTCTATGTGCTCACTTTCAATATCTTTTATGGTGTTTTTAGTACTTAACACTTCAGATTCAATAGAGGTCTTACAAATGTCCTTATATGCATCTGGAAATTCTTCTACATATTCGATAATTACATCCTGAGATTTTACAAAATTCTCAGGATTTTCTGTGTGCTCACCTGGAACATTTTCCAGGATGTTATCAGWATGTCTAACTTTGGATTCATTGGTTTTAACAATTTCCTCATCAAATTCATCTACATATTCAATAACTACATCCTGAGATTCAGCAAAATTTTCAGGATTTTCTGTAAGTATATTTGAAATGCATGTAGTCTTATCAATAAAGTTAGTATTATTATTGGTATTAATAATGTTAGTATTATTATTAGTTATTGTATTGTCAGCCTGTAATTGTTTTCGCATTTGTCGCCTGAAAAAAAAAATTATTGTCATTACAACATTATTCAATATATGTACAAAAAATATTCTTACTACAATAAAATAAAATAACATAAAAATATATTTCTTGCTACAATATGATATATACAGGATGTCCCAGCAAGTCCGTATCACCGCTCGTAGGCAAGTAGAAGGGGTTATTTTGAGTCGAAAAATTCTTTACCATTTTGCGAGATTCGCAATAATTAACGAATTCGTAATAAATAAAGATCCGCGAATGAGCGTGCAGCTACGTGCAAAATGAGCGCAGAGCTGTCATTTTTTCGCGCGCTCGTACGTCGTAGCAACGGAATGGAAGGAACTAATAAACAGCATATAATATACATAAAAAATCAATAACTAACTGATGTGACGCGAAAATATGGACTTTGTATTTTTTTAATTGAAATGATAAAGTCTAATGTCAAGATAAGGTAAAAATGAGTTTTTTTATACTTTTGTACTTACTTATTTACTTATTACTGTATTAATAATTATTTTCTTTTTTTTATTTTAAGGTTTACATGGAAAGAAATATTTAATTATTACAAGAAATTAAATTTTTTTTCTATTCTTTATAGGATTTTTTAAATACATAAATAAGTAAATCATAAAACTCATCAGTAACTCATTTTTAACTTATGTATTAAAGAAAAAAGTTATATACCATTTGGCAAAATTCGCAATAAGGTGTGCTAAAAAATTTGACAAAGCCAAAATGAGTAAGTAGATTACGTCAATCTGAAGAAAAAAATTATATACCATTTTGCAAAATTCGCATTAGTTGTTGAGTAATTATTAAGTAAATCGGCGTTGATTGGCTTGATTTACTCAATAATTACTCTACAACCTCTATAGTTGTAGAGTAATTATTGAGTAAATCAAGCCAATCAACGCCGATTTACTTAATAATTACTCAACAACTAATGCGAATTTTGCAAAATGGTATATAATTTTTTTCTTCAGATTGACGTAATCTACTTACCCATTTTGGCTTTGTCAAATTTTTTAGCACACCTTATTGCGAATTTTGCCAAATGGTATATAACTTTTTTCTTCAGATTGACGTAATCGACTTACACATTTTGGCTTGGTCAAATTTTTTGGGACACCCTGTATATATTTAAAGTGTCTCATAATGATTACTAAACCTTCAAGGGAGTAAAAGAGGGTACGGTTTGGAACGAAAAGTTCCTTTTGCACTTTTAACTCAGACTATTATTTACCAAGGTATTAACTATTAAAGTTTGAGACTGCGTGTATATAAGGTACGCAAGAATGTCGCGCGCCGTGCGACTTTTTGCGCTTGTCTCAATTATATTGCCTTTGTCACAATTTTATTTTAATTTAATTTGTGTTAAATTCATAAATACATGAATAGCTAAATAAACACAGTAAAAAATGAATCATAAAGTTTGAACAATGTATCTAACGTTTCTTCAAATACATTAATTAGTACATCAATTTCTGTTTTTACTTATTTCTTCATGTATTAATTAATTTGACAAATTAAAATAAAATTTTGACAAAGGCAATGTAACCGGGACAAGCGCGAAATGTGCACGGCGCGCGACCACTCTGCATACTTTGTATACACGCCGTCTCATTGAGAAAATGTAATAGTTAATAAGTCGGTAAATAATAGTTTRAGCCAAAAGTGAAAAAAAATTTTAGTTCAAACTTCCACCCTCTTTCGATCCCTTCAATGTTTATTAATCATTACAAGATACTTTGTATACACTCGCGCGCGTGTGTCGTGTGTGCGTGCGTGTGTGTGCGTGTGCGTGCGTGCGTGCGTGCGTG
>JANQDE010001769.1:0-10437 GCA_037157785.1 Cephalotes varians
AAAAAAAAAACCTCGAACAGGTATATTTTTTTTTTCAATATAGAACCCATAAAAAAAATTTCAGCCAAATCAAAAATGTGTCGTTCAAATTTTGCCTAAATCTGTCCGGTTTGTAAAAGAATTACCCATATTCGATAACTTTTAAAATCTTTAAAAGAAAATTTTATTTGAAAAAAATTTATTCTTTTTAAATACTTACGTCGATTTTCTGGTTGATCGGCGACGTAGCGATCGATGACCGGGCGATGGACGGCCGGATGATCGACGGCCGGGCGATCGACGGCCGAGCGATCGACGGCCGGGCGCTCGACGGCGGGACGCTCAGCTGGGCGATCTTCGATGTCAAGCGAAAATTCTTCGAGATCGAAATCCAGGTCCATCTACATAAACAGAAAAATTTAATAAAAATGTAATATCAATGTTTAAAAAAATTGGTTAAATGGTTAAAAAAATTAAGTTGTAAAGAATAATTGAAAAATACTTACATTTTCTTGGTTCATGTTCCTTGTCGATGTTCTGCTGTTGCTTATTTGCTGTCTTATTTGTCTTATACTAATAAAGAACGACAGCAATAACAGCGCAAAGAAAAATAATGAGGATACATAATTTGTCACTCTTGCCATTTAATGTTGATTGGTTGAATTCTTAGGCTGGTATTCATAGTTCTTATATTATTTAGGATTTTATTAAGAGGCTTTTTAAATTGGCTATAAATGTTCCAAAATTTATTGTCAACATTGAAAATCTATAGTTTACGTTATGTACACAGATTTTCAGCACTGACTTGTATTTATTTATTAATATGTAGAGTTGAGTAAAAGTTACAGAAAACTAATTAATAATTAAAGAATTACATAGAATTGACGTTTAAAGATCAACAAAATTTTATTTTAGAAAAAAGTTAATAAATTAAAATTAATGTTTTACAAAAAAATAATTGATTAAAGTAAAAAGTTAATTTATTTGCTTAATTGAATTATTTAGTTATTATCCGAACTTGTTTCAAGATTCGAATAGTTATAACCAGAGTTGGATAAGTTAACTTTTTTTTAACTAAATTAAGTTAAAGTTAACAGCTTCAAAAATTTAACTCAGTTAAAATAAAGTTAACCCATAATGTAATTAATTGAATTAAAAGTTAAGTTAATTAAAAAAAAGTAATTGAAAACTTAAAAGTTAAATTTGTTTTATTTTAGGGCTTCAGCGTTTTGACTATCCGTGTGACGGCGCCGTTCGGCGCTGTTACATGACAGCCAGAGCATCTCTGTGTGTAAGTGGACAAGGAAAATGCAGCACTGGTTCCGATATTCACTGCTAGTATTGAAAATCTATAGTGCTGTCTCTTATACACATCTAGATGTGTATAAGAGACAGCCAATATACAACTGCTAGTATTGAAAATCTATAGTGCACATAACGTATACTATAGATTTCCAGTACTGGAAGTGAATATACGGAACATCGATATAGAGATCAAGATCGCTGATTGAGGTGGTGGGGATAGAGAGACACGCGTGGAATGAGAGGCAGATAATAGTACGAACTTCTTTCTCTGTCTACCAAAATCTGATTGGTTATTGTTGTTCTGCAGAGTAATAATACAGATTGACTATTGCAGTGAAGCATTTTCAAGTCTGGACACCACAGCGATTTTCTCCCATCATTCACGCACACAGAGACGCTCGGTTTATCCGACCGTTGTCACATATTGTCACACGAATAGACTGACGCACACTCCGTGTGCGTGAGTGGAGGAAAATTTTTATGATGCCCGGGCTCGAAAATCATCACTGGTTATTTGTAATGTGTTTTCTTCTAGTAGATCTGACACCATACTCTTGGAGTAGGGAGGTGATCTCTCTGCGACAGGATCAGGTATTCGGAGGATCGACGGACACACGAACAGCTCGTTTCGTTAATRGAGTGAACTATGGGTAGTGTTGAGTGGACGTTTATTGTTCTGTACCTGTCTCTTATACACATCTAGATGTGTATAAGAGACAGGTGTTGAGTGGACGTTTATTGTTCTGTACTTTTACTGTCTCTTATACACATCTAGATGTGTATAAGAGACAGACTATGGGTAGTGTTGAGTGGACGTTTATTGTTCTGTACTTTTATGACTATGAAGCTTACAATGTTCACTCGTTACACTCTTGAACCAGACTGACTTTCGTCGTAAGCGACCAACAGCTCGCAACAACAGCTGTTTTTGCTCGAATTCTTCGTATTCAGGGTTGTCCGAGCCGACCATGATCGAAGTTCGATACAGTTGCCCAAATATGGGCCTCGTAGCTTTGTTGACATTCGCACATACATAAGGTTTCCACCTGTAGGTGTGATCTGGCTTTTGAGAGAGAAGGTCAGAAGCGGGTGGACTTATATCTCGAATGAGCTTTAACGAAACTTATGAAATATAAATTGATCGTACTTAACCGAGTGTAAGAATTACTGATGGCATTCCGCAACATTCCACCCGCCTCGTTCAATCCCAATGAACGACGATCGGCAAAATGCCCCGCTAGTGGCAGTGGCTACGAACAATGTTCCTTTCTCTTTACATTTATTAGCTACTATTATGTCCTGGCTTACGATCTAAAATTTTATGCGTCCGATTTATTAGTGTGGGGAGGATCGATTGGTAGCTTACATAATTGAGTTACAGGCCGTTTGAACACGGATCTGGAAGTCTTCACGGTAACTACCCGCACCAGATTATCTTCCCCGGTGTGACACTGTACTATACGCCCGATATCCCATTTAGATGGCGGAAGGTTCGGATTACGTATCAGAACAAGGTCCCCGGTCTTAAGGTTCTCTCGGCTCGTGCGCCACTTTTTCCGTTGTTGGAGTGAGTTTAAGTAGTCGGCCGACCAGACCTTCCAGAACCGCTCTTGTATTCTTTGAACCGTCTGCCACCTTGATAATCTGTTAAGACTAAGGTCCCCTACGCTAGGGGTTGGGACTGTTTTCAGGTGTGACCCAACAAGGAAGTGACCCGGAGTGAGTGTATCAAAACTTTCGGGATCATCAAATAGCGGAGATAGAGGTTTTGAATTCAGGATGCATTCTATGTTGCATAATAATGTGTAAAACTCTTCGAAGGTTGGAGAAAAGTCTTCAACGACTTTTTTAAGGTGAAACTTAACGCTCTTGACACCGGCCTCCCATAATGCTCCAAATTGGGGAGCAGCCGGCGGGATAAACCGCCAAGAGACTTCGTCACACGCGAAGTGATTTTGTAGCACGGGGTCTTTTAATATCTCATGAATCCTACGGGTCAATTCCTTGTCGGCACCCTGGAGGTTCGTCCCGTTATCGCTATATACTTCCGCTGGAAGTCCTCTCCGAGCGGTAAATCTCTCGAATGCTGCTAAGAAGCCACTGGTAGTATAATCGTCGGCGACTTCTAGGTGTATGGCCCGCGTCGTTAAACATACGAACAGAACACAATACGCCTTGTGCGTTTTATGACCCCTGCCCTTCGCGGATCGTATAAAAAATGGTCCCGCATAGTCTACACCGGTATGAGTAAAGGGACGAGCGGGTCTGACACGAGCCTCGGGGAGGTCACCCATCATTTGATATGACATCGCTGCTCGGTGACGTGCACACGGCACACAGTTTAATATGCACTTTTTGACCGAATTTCGTGCCCTGAGTATCCAGTATTGTTGACGCAAGGTCCTCAATGTCAATTGGAGTCCGCCGTGTAGAGTGAGGGCGTGAGTATACCGGATGATTAGGTCTGCTAGTCTTTCGCTGGGTAGTAGGATCGGAAACCTCTCTGAATGGCTTAACAGAGACCGACGTAGTCTCCCCCCCACGCGTAAGATCCCGTCGCTATCCAAGAATGGTGTTAGTGAGATAAGGACGCTATTCGACCTTAAGGCCTTGCCGTTTCGCAAGATTTAGTTTTGTATCGAAGGAAACCTGTTGCACGATCTTGAACCAGGCAGTTTTAGCGCGTGTTATTTCGCGTGTCGATAGGAATGGTTCTCGTATTTTAGATTTCGGATTTCGTGTATTGTGCATGAACCTAAGTATATAGGCCGTGATTCTTAATAGCTTCGACCACGAAGAAAATTTGAAGAGAAGGCTCCCCTCCTCACTGAATTGGCATGTATGAGTCTGCGTAGAATTTCTACGCTCTGTGCCAGTCTCAGACGTACTAGTGGGGTGCCGTTGAGACCACTCCTCCATTGGACCTCGTAGTCAGGGAGGGCCAGTCCACCATAGACTATGAGAAAGTAGATCATTAGCGGAGATGCCTCTAGAGACAATCCGCAGGGTTGTCGTGTGATGGCACGTGTAGCCACCTTACATAAGGAGCTGTACTATGTATGTCCGAGACCCGATTCGCGACAAATGTTTTCCACCGGCCGGGGTTGTCATTTAACCAAGCCAACACCACGGAGGAGTCGGTTCAACAATAAGTAGGCACTCCCTTCAAATTCATTGAGTCTCGTACGAATTTGATCGCTCTTACAAGTAATACGGCTGCGCATAGTTGGAGCCTGGGGATACTTTGTACCTTTAAGGGAGCGACTTTCGTCTTGGCATATACTAGAGATACGTTTACCGAGCCCCAAGTGGAGGCAATCTTACGTAAATCACAGCGGCATATGCAACATTTGACGCGTCTGCGAACCCGTGAATTTCAGTGCTCAGTGTCTCACTGCCTTGTCCTGTCCATCGTGGGATTGAGACTTGATTTAGATTGGGGAGTTGAGCTTGGTACGTTAGACAACGTTGAAGAAGATCGTTGGGAAGTAGTTCATCCCATTCAATTTTCCTCAGCCATAAGGACTGCATTATGATCTTAGCTGTAATAGTCACTGGCGCTACCCATCCCAAAGGGTCAAAAATTCGAGCCAGAAGTGATAAGAAGGATCGTTTGGTGAAACTCGAGTCTAGGGTCAATTGTGTGTGTACCTTAAATGTATCCGATGTAGGACTCCACGCAAGTCCAAGGATTTTAATGCTCGAGTCGTCGCAAAGTGGTTTGTCGATAGCCAAGCCGTGTTCCCTTGCATCGATATCGCTCAACAGTCGGGGATCGTTACTGGCCCATTTGTGTGGGCGAAAACCACCCGCCATAAGCAACTGTGTTAGCTCATCGCGGGTCTGTTTCAGAATCACAATATCCTCCGCACCGAACATCAGATCATCCACATATATTTCGTGCTCGAATACAGGGCTGGCGAGAGGAAACCTTTCTTTCTCGTCCGAGGAGAGCTGTTTTAGAACGCGATTGGCTAGATAAGGAGCTGAAGCAATGCCGTACGTCACCATTAATAGTCGGAATGTGGAAAGGTCGTGAGTAGGATCCGGCCTCCAGAAAATACATTGGTAATCTACGTCCTCTCGATGAACGCGAATTTGCCTAAACATTTTCTCTATATCTGTAGAATACACAAATTTGTGTGAACGCCATCGTAAAATTAAGGCAAAGAGTTCCGTCTGCAGCTTGAGACCAATCAGAAGTTGGTCGTTTAAGGAAGTATTATTCGCGGAGGCTCTAGATGCATTAAAAACGACACGGACCTTGGTCGTTTGACTACTAGCTTTAATCGTTGCATGGTGGGAAAGGTACACCCGCTGATGATTATTCGCTTCACAAGAGGGGATTCTCTCCATGTGACCGAGCTCTTCATATTCCTTCATGAAGGGGCTAGTGCTAATTCCGGCTGTCGAGCTATCCTTGATTCATTGGAGAGGAATATACGTTTGGCTATCTTTTCGATATCACCAATATTAATTGGAGGTTCCGTCTTGAACGGCAGTCTGACGACGTATCGTCCGTCAGGCTGCCGAAAGTGTGTCTCAACAAAGTGCTTCTCACATTGCAATTCTTCGTCCGACATTAGATTAGAAGCTGGAACCTCTTTGAGTTCCCAGAAATTACGAAGGGATTCATTTAGTGCGTCTGACACTAGGCCGTGATGTACATTGATCAACCAAGTATTAACATGTGGTGGGGAATTGGGAACCGGTCCTGAGATGACCCAGCCGAATATCGTTAGTTGTGCCGCGGGACTATCGTAAGATTCTTTGATTACCCCATCGCGTAGGATAGCCCCATAGTAATCTGCGCCTATAAGTAAGTCTATTCTCTCTTGACTATTAGGGTTTGGATCCGCTAAGGACAAAGTGGACAGAAGTGGGCACTGCTTGACGAACATCGTTAGTCCGGGCCTATATGAGGTTAAGCGCGGTAATATGAAGGCTCTACACGGCAGTACTGGCCCCTCTAGGGAGCAGGTCTCCACTGTAAAGGAGGCCAGTTTTTTAACTACTTCGGCCTTGGCTCCTCCAATACCGGATACATCTACTGACACTGGTTTTTGTTCCACTCTGAGGGTCTGAACGACAGATTCGGTTATAAAAGACGCTTGTGATCCTTGATCGAGTAACGCTCGAACTCGTATAGAGCGGCCTGAACTACTCTTGATTAGAACTAGTGCGGTTGGAAGGAGCGTAGTACAGCCTACTGAGTTCGCGAAGCTATTACATGACGTGGACGTGTCCTTGTTCAAATCTTGTCTTGTGGCGGTTGAGGTTATCGGGCTATCAGTGGTCTGGGCCGCTACGGACGTCGACGGAAGCGCATCATGTTCTGTCGCACTTTTCTCGCGATGTATTAATGAATGGTGCTTCGATTTACAATGGGTACAAACATTCTTACTTCTGCAAGCCCAGGGCAAATGCCCTTGCCGTAAGCAATTAAAGCAGCATTTAAGTCGTTTTAATAGATCGATTCTCTGAGCAGTGGTTTGACTCAGGAATGTTTTACAGTGATTTAATGGATGATTGCCTTCACAAGCTACACACTTCCCGTTTGTTGAGGAAACCTGATGCACCTTCACATTCCCTGCTTTATTTATCCTTTTCGGGTCTGACTTACTACTGGAATGAGTGCTGCCTTGAGTAGCATCAAGTGCTCGAATTCTAGAGGTGAGGAAGGTGTCAAGTTTCTCGAAATCCGGGATTTCGGTATCGTCGCCCAGTGCGTTCCCAGTCCCGGCGAGTGATCTTATCAAGCTTTGAGACAGTAACAAATATCATCAAGTCTTCCCATTGATCAACGGGTCTCTTTAAATTCAATAAGACAGTGTAAATGTCATTAGTCTTGTTCCTTAAATTCTTCAGATCGCTCACGGACTGTGAACTCACACACGGGATATCCATGAACGCCTGTAGGTGCGCATTCACTATAGCACGCGTGTTATCATAGCGCTTCTTCAATAATTCCCACGCGTTGCTATAATTGGCGTCAGTTACTTGAGTATTGGCCAAGATTAGGCTCGCTTCCCCTGTCAGGTTTGCCTTGAGCTAATGCAACTTCTGCACATTGGACAAGTCAGTTCTATTGGAGACCAGTGAATCGAATACATCGCGAAAGCTTTCCCATTTTGTAATATCTCCCGAAAATTTAGGGATATCAATGCGCGGTAATTGTACAATTGAATGTCTCGGATCATGTGTCATGCTAGATTCGTTAAGACTCAACTGTGCAGAAGTGGGTTGCAAGAGTTCAAGGTTCTCTGACAGAGTATCCGTAATTTCCTCTACTGAGTCACTGATTGTTAAGAACTTATCCTTGATGAAGTACTCGTGGTCCCGCTTGGACTCCGTATCAGCGGCGGCGCAAAGTCTCGTGTGTTGGGCCTGGAAGATTTCCCAATAAGTCTTCAAATTGTTGAGTCGGCTCCGAATCGCTGTCGCCGTCCTCTTCGTTTTGGCAAGCTTGTGGTAGTTCGATAGTATCCGAAGAATCAATGTCTCCGTGTTGTTCTGTACTATCAGGAGCTGCTTGAAGGAATCCATGATGACCCTTGATTGATACCTTAATGCTTCAGTGTTCTCATCAATGTCCCGTAATAACGCGTGCACTCACGGTTTCCACTTTAAGGCACGGTAGTAGCACAGAATTGTCTCTCTACGGATAAGCCTTCAAGCGTGTTTACTATAATTGAATTTAAGCATGTCGTTTGATTCTGTGTGTGAGCGAGAAGGTGCCGTTAAGACGGGGGGGAGCACTTGCGTAGATCCGCGTGAACCGTACCAATTCGACGCAGTCAGCTGATGGAGGGGTCGCTTCTCAGGCTCACCCACTGTTCCCTATTGCCTCGCCCACCGGGTTATCAACTTCTGTAGTTAACGAGAGACATCAGCTTTTCCTGCGCGAGTGAGAGAAGAAGCGCGTGACAGCACTGATTACTTGAGATTGCGAGCGATAAGACACGCGTAGAAACACGTATTCCCGCACATGTATAATGATAAGGGGATGTATTGTCTTCCAGATTATCCTCAAGAAATAGCGGTAGACGAGCCTTTCGCTCTCACATATGCGTTCCGAGTATTCACTCCGAAATCGACTGTTCGCTCCGAAATCCGGCTCGAAGGACCAATGTTTTCTTCTAGTAGATCTGATACCATATTCTTGGAGTAGGGAGGTGATCTCTCTGCGACAGGATCAGGTATTCGGAGGGTCGACGGACACACGAACAGCTCGTTTCGTTAATGGAGTGAACTATGGGTAGTGTTGAGTGGACGTTTATTGTTCTGTACTTTTATGACTATGAAGCTTACAATGTTCACTCGTTACACTCTTGAGCCAGACTGACTGGCTTTCGTCGTAAGCGAACAGCTCGCAACAACAGCTGTTTTTGTTCGAATTCTTCGTGTTCAGGGTTGTTCGAGCCAACTATGATCGAAGTTCGATACAGTTGCCCAAATATGGGCCTCGTAGCTTTGTTGACATTCGCACATACATGAGGTTTCCACCTGTAGGTGTGATCTGTCTTTTGAGAGAGAAGGTCAGAAGCGGGTGGACTTATATCTTGAATGAGCTTTAACGAAACTTATGAAATATAAATTGATCGTACTTAACCGAGTGTAAGAATTACTGACGGCATTCCGCAACATAATGTAAGCAGGCGCGCGGCGTCTTACAACGTCTTTTATTTATGGTATGGGTAACTTCAAGAAAGTAAAATCAAAAGTTAATAGTTACCAATAAAATGTAACTAAATTAAGTTAAAAATTAAGAGTCTAAAATATAACTAAGTTAAGTTAAAATTATTTAACTTTTTTAACTTAACTCTTATCAAGAGACACGGTAGTGTCTCGCGCCAAGTTCACGCGTAGCGCGAGACGGACCGTGTATCTTTACGCGAGACCGAAAGTTGAGACGAGCCGAGATTATCAGATCTCAATAACGGCTGAGCCGATTGAGTTGATAATAAGCTCAATCGATAGCGCATACCCAAATTATATAAAAAAATATGCTTATTTTTACTGTACGTGTTGTATGAAAAAAGTTATTATAATGTAAAGTGTAAAAATCCAAAAATCTATCTTATGTATGTCCGTATCTTATGTATGTCCAGTTTCGAATTTTAGACGTTAGGTGCGCTAGCGTCATTGATCGACAGCAGTGCTCATAAGGGTGCGTTCCGATATTCACTGCGAGTGCTAGTATATTTAATAATAAAAGATATTAGGGCTGCATTCGGACAGACGCTATTAGCACTGAAAATTTATAGTACACGTTACATGCATTACAGATTTTCAGCGCTAATAGCGTCTGCCCGAACGCAGCCTAGGTTTTGGAAGACTTTGTATCACTAAGCTTAAACATAAGCTTCARRTTAAGTACATGTTAATAAATGTTCACTTTTATTGACATATCGAGGTTATCTCTCCTTCTTGTTATTTTTCGTTAGTCAAAATCAACCTATGTATATGATATTTAACTCGTATATACATACAAATATTTAATAATACTTCTTTAGCAAAATCTCATTAATTTATGTATTACTAAAAAAAAGAAATGATATCTATAAAAAATTACCTTTTTTAAAAAAAAGGTAAAAAAAAGGCGCCAAGTACACGCTCCTTTCAAAATCAAAACAGTATAATAATTTTACCTTTCAAAAAAGTTGTCGTATATATACTTTCTACAAAAAAAAATGATATTAGGAAATGACGCCAAGTGGAATTTAAGAAAGGACTATAAATACAATATATTAAAAAATTAAAAAAATAAATACATAAAAATATAAACTATTAAAAAAATTAAGATATTTAATTAAAAAATAATAAATTTAATCAAAATAAAGAAAATGTATTTAAAAAATACAAAAAAACTTGGCGCTGCAGTAGTATAGCTATGAGAGTTCTAATCCAGGAGCTCCGAGGAGAATGCGGGGCGAGGGGAGCTCTCCGTGGCGAGGGGTATGACGTCACGAGGGACGGGGGTCTCCTGGGCATGACGTTACGATGGAGGGGAAGGGGGAAGKGACGCTAATCCTTCTTATCACAGCGGGACCTTAGGAATGCGAGACTAATTCCTCCTTTGTATTGAAGAGGCCGCAACCGGAAATTGACTAGACATAAGCATAAAGGTGAACAATGGTTTTATAGACTTTT
>JANQDE010000178.1:7573-40199 GCA_037157785.1 Cephalotes varians
ATATATATATATATATCTTTGTCGAAACCCGCCAAGACTTTCGTGCCCATAATCTTCTATATATACACTACTGCATTAACTGTCACTCCACCGCGTATGTGCGAAAAACCCGAACCAAACAGCAACACTGAGTCTCATAAGCGTTAGTGTAGTTGTAATCGTCGACAAAAGCGGACTGGTGCGGTCAGCGACCTCAGTTTGGCAGCAGTTGATTTGTGGAATTTTTCATAAATTTTTTTTCCTCATTTTTCTACATAAAACGAAAAAAAAGTAAATACATCATACTTTTTAAAAGGTAAAAAAATTTTAAGGTAAAAAAATGTTTTCGAGCCTATAAAGTCACTAAAATAAAATATAAAATATGTATATGATATGTATATAATATGTATATATATTATGTATGTGTGTATTATGAATATATATATGTTCAATTATATGTATTATATTATATTATATTATTATATTATAATATAATATATTATATTATATTATATTATTATATTATAATATAATATAATATATTATATTATATTATAATATATTATATTATTATTATATATTATATTATTATATTATATTATATTATTATATACTATATTATATGTATATGTTCAATTTTATGTAAAATTATCTTTTTTTTAAGAAATAAAATACGTTTTCTGAGATAAAATGAGTGATTTTTTTCCCGGAAATTAGTTCTTTCATTTCTCAAAATAAATATCTTTTTTTTTAAAAGTGAACTGATAAACGATTTTTTTCCTTAAAATACAACAACTTACGAGTATTGTGTTAAATTTTTGGCCCGTAATATGCAAAAATAAAAAATTTATGAATTTTTTGTAAAAACAGTTATTTTTTTAGTTTTCTCGCGTTTTCGAATTTTTTTACGCTCTCTATATTAATTTCCGGCAAAATGACCAATGAAAATTGTTAAAACACACCATGATGACTACCTAGGAATTTTTTCAAGTTAAAAAAGTCAGTAGTTTCTTCGCAGTAAGCGTTTTTGTGGTTGGAGTCTGAGACGTCCCAATGTGGCTATGCGATTCTGGAGAAGTATGGCAGTTAAGGGTTAATAAAACTGCGGATTTGTTTGAATTGGTTTTTATTATAACTCCGTCTTAAATTGTTAATAACAACCAATGGATTTGAAATATTCTCAGTAGAATAAAACTAAATTATTATGTTTGTTTCTTTTCTACTCTTCGCAACCTAAGCAAACAGTAAAAGGCATAGTTTTGCTAAGAAAAATACGTCAAAAGATAAAATATTTAAAATCTTTTAATCAAGTAATGATTACGCTAAGGACGTACGAAAGCTTTCGAACAGCGCGTGCTGCCGAAAGAGAGAATAGTGCCACTATTGGCACTCTTCAAAATGATCAATGCACTATAATATCGATTACAAATTATTGAGAAAAGGTAAACAAGGATCAAAACAGAATATAAATATTAAAACATCTTAAAACAAGTTTTTTCACGTTCTACGAAAACAAATGAAACGTCGTGAGCATTTTCAACTGTTTCGGAGAGTTTTCATTTTTTGTGAACAATTAAACATTTGAGTGTTGTTTATAAACTCAGAAAAGTTCTATATTATTGGATGTAATAATATGTACAGAGTGCGGCATAATTAAGTAAACGATTTGTTTTTTGAATAACTCAGAGAAAAGTCAAAATTCTTTTCAAATCTTGATATCGTTTATTGGCATTAATATAATTTTCCTTGTCTATGTGCGAAAAATTACATCTGGCAAATGACTTTAACATTGATGCAAGTTGAAACTCGATTTTGGGCACTTTTCATAACGTGGCGCAATGTTTCGGAATATTGGCAATTTCTTCCTGTATGTACTTTCAGAGCAGCGAGAGGGTGTGGACGATTGATATAAACCTTGCTTTTGAGGTAGCTCCACAAAAAGAAATCTGGCGGTGTCAAATCGGGCGACTTCGGTGGCCCGGTGATATCGTCAAATTTCGATATAAGGAGTCCAGGAAATATTTGACGCAAAGAAGCGATTGTGACAGACGATGTATAACATTCTGTTGGATATACAGGCCTTCCACACTAAGTTCGTGCACTTGTGATACCAAAAAATCGCTCAGCATAGGTCTGCAACGAACTACTTTGATGAAAACCGTTTTGTCATCATTGTCTTCAAAAAAGTACTGTCCGATGATTTTCTCCGAGCAAATTTCACACCAGACAGTGACTTTTTGGTCGAATTGAATATGCGTGGATAATTAGAAGATTTTTGGTTCTCCAATAACAACTGTGTTGCTTGTTTACATCGAGCCTCAGCTTGCATCAACGCTGAAGGTAGTCATTTGCCAGATATAATCTTTCGCACATAGACAGGAAAAATTATATTGATTCCAATAAACAATATCCATCGAAATTTGGAAAGAATTTTGACTTTTTTCTGAGTTATTCAAAAAACAAATCGTTCACTTAATTATGTCGCACTCTGTAGTTATAAAGAATCATGGAAATTGCAATGAAAAAGCACGTCTGCAGTGAAAAAACTTCTAAATATAACAAGTAAATTTATCATGTTATCCTTTGTGCGTCATGTAACATATCCATTTGAACGTATTAATTTGATCTTTTTTATGAAAAGGTACTCAAAGAATGCTTTTTCCACTTAAAAATTTTTACTTTCCAAAATGTGACAGAAAATTCGTAATTACCGAAAAAATCACAATATAACAGTGTCCATAGAAGTAAATGATTGTTCCAGTATTTGTGTCCGCCATATTATATCCGCCATTTTGAATTTTTAAACTCTGTCATCAGATTCATAAACAGCAACTTAAAGAACCTATAGGTATCGACTTGGAAAAAATTCAACAAAAATTCGTGCTATAAAGCATTGTTAGTGTTATATTTTCTTAGTAGTTGGTAATCTTTTTGACGCTCTATATATTTCTGAAACCAATTGCATGCTCAACGTAAAACTTTTTTGTGATTAATGTCTCATCATGAGCTATCATTTGGTATAAAATTTGATTCTAAAATTGAAGGCCGAAAAACGGGCATTTTTTGGGGTCATTCTTTTTTAATTTCTCAATTTTATCGTAGATTCGGCTCCATCCACCGTCTAAGTTTTGGTTTTATTATTGCTTATTGGCAAGATTAGTTGAGAATCGTCCTGTCTGTTTTTTCATCAGGGTTGGTCGAAATTCGAATGATGTCGAAGAGGATGATTGGTAGGTGGGAGTTAGAATTTTGTTATCTTGATGTCATGTATGGGAATGATTTTTCTCATTTTTATGGTTCTTTAGATTTATTGAACGCAGTAGGATCTTGTCGTCGGTCGCAAGTGCGGTGTCGGATAGCGATAAACAAAAGCATAGTTTATGAGCATAAAAAGTTATCTTTCTTTTACTATATTTAGACGCCTGCAACACTCAATTTAATATACTTTCTAGCTGATTTTTTGTTAATATCAAGTGACATTTTTAGTCATTTGTTACTACTAGTTGCAACATTCGTATATCCATCTGTCTCTTAAAGAGGGAATATTTTGTGATGTTCGTTTTATTTTACACAGATCACAGTCTCTGCGTTTTAGATTTTATCGTTTCCGAACACACTTTTTAATCTGTATTTATCTTAAATGACTTTTATGAATTTTTAAGAGAGTGAATAAATTTACCATTTGAAAAACGTCTTACAAGTATTAATAGACACAATTCCATTCTATTCTCTGAAGTACATTCAAGAGTCATGACAATGATCAGATCTCCTCGAATAAAAACAATGGAGTCTAGGAACACATGGAATTTTATTTATCTTTACATATCTGAGTTAGTTTTCATGTAGATGTCTATCATAAATCACATAATGTAAAAAGATAGTCTCATTTTTATGAATGTTTGGGACTTGATATTTTATCCATATATTTTAAGAAAAAATGCAAGTTTTCAGTTCTAAAGATAATGCGGCTTTAACGAACAATATGAGATAGCCTCTTTATCTATTCCTTATGACTTTCAAAAATGTGGAATTTTTTTTTACGATGGCTGCGATGAAATATCTCCGAACACTCATCTTAGATTCAAAATTTTTTAATAGTTCGGTTTCGAATTATATATATAGAGATTCAAATCCAAAATAAATCTTATTTGATTCTTACTTATCCTGAATCTTACTTAGAACTGATAATCGAATCTTATCTGATTCAATTCAATTCGATTTGTGTTCGAATAATTTGCACATCACTATATAATCTTCAATATAAAACTTTCCATTTCAATTACTATTATACAAGTTACAGTTAATATTTATAGATGCAACAGAAACAATAAAATACACATGTACATTCTCTTTCTAAATTGATTTGATTAAGATTCCAATAGATAAAATTTGTGAATTATTTTAGATTTATATTTTATTTTTTACACATACAACAATAAATTCAGATTCACCTAGAAGTTTTGTATGATTTTTAATTAAATCAATTCTTTTCGCAGATAAAAGAATTTATTTTGGAATGTAACTTTATGTGTAAATTTTATATGCGGAGCTCGATACACAAATTTCACATAGAGCTTAATCGACTTAATTATTCCATGAGTCTCCGCGGCAATGACCGATGTTATTTCCCGACGTTCTCCTTGAAGCTCTCGTGCTCCGAAAACGTCTAAGGCTTCCTCGACAATAAGTTTCCGTTGTGAGAAATATACGGCATACATGTCTTTCTCTCTATTCATCTTTATTCCTATCTCTTCTCCTCTTTTCCCTTTCCTCCTCTCTCTCATCATGCGCTTTCTTTCATGCGCGGCAAAAAGTGTTGATAGAATAGGCAGCTTTAATTTCATGGAGATTGTATCGATCGCTTAGCTTGATGAGTTCGAGAGACAACAAAGGAAATCGCGGTCCCTAGAACAAATTCGTTGTTCCGCGGAATTTAATTTAATACTCTCGTCGACGAATTTTTATGTAGCGCGCAGCGCCGTTAAAATAGCGACATTCTTCATTTTTCTGATACGCTCACGACAAGATTTCTGTAGTTTCATTTAATTTTTTGTGACAATTTATGAAAAACAAAAAACTGTCATTGAACTGATATTAAAATTATTAATGCGATATACAATGTCAATGTCAATGAATTTAAAAAATAATCAGAGCGTTGATCGAGATAAATATCTGTCTGTGCTTTTTTTCTGTTAGTCGCCGTAGCTTCCGCTTTGATGGTATACCAGCTCGGTACATTTTTTTCTCGGTAAATAACCACTCGGCAACACGGGAGGGTCATTAATGCACATGTCGCGACGCCGTCGCTAGTCGATCCATCGTGCGGATATTTAGTCGAGCGATATTAGTCCGGAGCGAATGTTACATGTCATGCTACACGTCATCAACGACGAGGATGACGAGAACAAACGAAGACGGCAACGGATCAGA
This sequence comes from Cephalotes varians, assembly GCA_037157785.1. Taxonomy (NCBI): domain Eukaryota; kingdom Metazoa; phylum Arthropoda; class Insecta; order Hymenoptera; family Formicidae; genus Cephalotes; species Cephalotes varians. The sequence continues at coordinate 12,983 of JANQDE010000178.1, forward strand.
GCTTGTCTCTTTTGCCACACCACTAGTTTGAGACGAGCTCTTTCAATCTCTTCAAGCTACGGATTACCGGGCGGTGACTTTGAAGGGAAACAAAAAGCCATTGTTGCTGATTGCGTCTGTTTGTTTTCTCGACCCACCAAATGAACTGCCACGCCACACTCAAGGGAGAGAGAGGGCAAGGCAGAGAGATACAATTTCAGAACGCAAGGAATAAGATCGACTCCTTCGATCTCCACTCCTGCAGGAGGATCGTTTCATGAAATTTAATTTTCCCTCCTTTTTCTGTCTGTCTCTCTCTCTCTCTCTCTCTCGCCTGACGGAGAAAAAAAATCACGCTAAGAGTTTAACAAATTTAACAAATCGGATTGTGACCGCGCGCGCGCGCACGAGAGAGAGAGAGAGAGAGAGAGAGAGAGAGAGAGAGAGAGAGAGAGAGGAGAGAGAGAAAGAGAGAAGAGGTGATTGAAAAAGCGCGAGAGCAAGTTTTGTGGATAGTCAAGATGCGGATATATCTTACGAGTTGCGCTGTTTTTGCACCGTGATCGCGCTTGTTTGTTTTGTCGTCTTTGCAGTCTATGCGCTCGTTCGAGCTTGTTATGGAATCTCGAATGTGAATTCACGCCTAAAGTCGAGAGTTCTCCTGCCATTTTACGTTCGCCCAAAAAGCATCGCGATTTTTTTTCAAAAAACATTCTTTTTCTTTCGTCTTATGCCCTTACAGGGTAAAATTATCAATTAATGCGCGAAGTTTAATTTGCGAGAGGAGCTGTCCTCTGCTCGTTTGCCTTTTTCTTTTTAGATGAGAAAAAGAATATAATCGCCAACATTTTCTTTAAAAGCTCGAATTAAGCGAGATCGTGAAGAATTAATGGCCTGTAGGTGCGTCGTCTTGATGGAGACGCTTAGGTATTTCATCGCGGGCTCTGAGGAAGTATAGTTTAATTTTGCTCTAATTTGGTGGGCGTTTAATAGAAGCCTTTCTCCGTATTTCGCCATCTTCTCTCCATTTACCGTTCTCCATTTGCTCTCCGTTGCGTACTTCAATCGCGTTTACATTTTGTGAACTTTCTCATCGTTCCTTTTACCGGAATACGGCGCGCGTTTTTTTTATACGGTCTTTTTCTCTTTCTCTTTATATTGCATTTATATCTCCATCCGTTTGTTACATTTATATCTCCACCGAATTACAACGCATGAAAATTGTAATTTCAATTTTAATGTAATAACTACTGAAAAATAATCTGGTTGCGTTAATTAGAAATCTAGTAGATTTAATCAGTATGTCTGTTCGAAAATTAGATAGACCAGTTAGAATTCTTGTAGGAATTATCGAATGAGTTAGATCAATTCTTTCCTGTCCAATGTACCAAATTTAAAATGTATCAAAATTAATGCAACCAGATTTTTATCTAAAATGCACATAATTTCACTGTTGGAAATACAAAATTTGATATTTTTAATAATATTTCAGGTATTATTATTACATCTTAGCATCTGAATATAAATTCCAGGAATTATCAGATTTTCAAGTCAATTTTTAAACAAAACTAAAAACTGTCAAAATACATTTTTTATTTTCTTGGAACATAATTTTGGGGATTCGTATTCAAGGAATTATCTTATTAAAATATCGGAAAAAACTTTCATAATGTTGCGCTTTTTCTATTATATTTGGTTTTGTACTTACGAGAATTGCAGCGGTGCCGCGTATTGCTCACGGGAAACGTCCAATAAATATAACTAAAAGTTTTCTAGATTTAATTAGAAAATGAAATCTATTAATCAAATTCTTATAGTTAAAATCCTTATATCCGATAAAAAATTTTTTATATAAATTTATATATAAATATGTAGGCATATTTTTGTTGTCGGTATAGAAAAACCGTTAAACCGTGTTGATCTGGAAGGATTTCGAAGCGTATGTATGTGTTTTGACCGTTGGAAGGACGTGACGCGACGGGAAAATCCTAGAAACAAGCCGAACTATGTATTTAGCCATATCGGCGAGATCTTCTGATCGTGCATGATTGGTTGCCATCCATGTATTCCTACGCGTGCTGAGCGCGGACCCCGACGCAAGATTCGGGAGCTAGTAAGTCTAAGTTTAAGCATTAAGGCTATCGCACACAAAAAACTTAAGCAGTAAAACGTAAGCAGTAAATCAACAGTTTTGCTACCGCTTACGTTTCGCCTTAAATTCTTGACTGTGATTGGTTGATTTGCTTATTGCTTAAGTTTTACTGCTTAAGTCTTTTTGTGTGCGATAGCTTTTAGAACTAGTCAGTCTCACGAGCCCAATCAACGAATCTTCGCGGTCATTATGTAATTGAACGTTATTAAAGAATTATCAAAAAATATACGATTTCATTTTTTCCATAAATGCAACGATGAACTTAAAAAATGTAGATGCATTTTTTTAAAAATTGCATATTTTTTCATTTATATCGATTTCTCATTTTGTGTAAAAAGACATTAAGGTATTATGTTGAAAAAGTCAATATTTCGTGAGATATTTCACATTTTTATTAAGATATCTACAAAGGATGTTCGAACGTTCTGCCTTCGGATTGTACGCATTTCATACATCATTTCTTAACGTTTCTTAATTCTTTATTTTTCATAACAGAATTAAGCTGGTCATAGTTTATGTTAGAACAATGTAGTTTAATACGTTCTTTCAAGTCTTCCATAAAAACAAATGGTCGCGAATGTACTTTAGGTAATCCCATAAAGAAAAAGTCTAAAGGATTCAGGTCTGGAGACCGTGCTGGCCATGTTATGTTCAAAACCATTTATTGTAACAAGTTCGTTGTAGATAATGTGTTACAATGCGTGCATTGTGTGCTGGTGCATCATCTTGTTAGAAATATCTTAAATTTTGTCACGTTTCTGAAGGTAGCTTGTGAATGAAATCAGGTAACACAAATTGTAAGAAATGTAGATATCTTTCACTGTTTAATATGTTATCTATGAAGAAATACGGACCAATAATAGAGAGAGAGAGAGAGAGAGAGGGAGGGAGAGAGGGGGAGGAGAGGAGAGGAGAGGAGAGAGAGAGAGAGAGAGAGAGAGAATAGTATTTAAAATACCCCACCAGACATTAGTATTCGTATCTCTTCGAAGTCGTGGATTTTTTGTAGCCCATATATATTCATTCCCTCGTAAAAAAGCACTACTAGTGTCACTACTAGTGTCACTAGCAATAACGCAGTAGTAAATTCGCAATAGTGACACTGGTAGTATTGCTATTATTGTAATATAGGAATCTCACTTCTTCGGACTTAGAAACGTTATTCCCGACAAAATCATAGCAATATCACAATTTTAATTGACTAGCATTTTAATAAATTGGTTATAYGAGTGARGGCACGTATTATGGATCCTTTCGGAATAGATTCCGGTCAAAGTTGTTCAATTATTCCCAAGGTTTCTATTGTGTTTTCTAAGGAAAACGGAATAATTCCGATCGGAATCCATTCCGAAAAGTTCCATAATACGTGCCCAGAACANTCATATCAATAGTGACACTACTATATATACAATAGTGACACTACAGCACTAGCAGTGACACTACTAGTACTTTTTTACGAGGGTTATGCCTATTGAACATTCCATTATTTATAAATGCACATTCATCAGTCCATAAAATTTTTCAAGGAAAATTTAAATCATATTCTGCTCTGCGTAAAAAAAATTGGCAGAATTGCATTCGTCAAATTTCATCTCCTGAATGTAAAGTATGTCCGATGAAAAAACGATACGCATGAAATTTTTTTATTTTAAAATTCTTCGGATAAAAGAATTTGGCTCGTATCACATTTTCTCGCTATTTCTCTTGTTGAAGCTTGTGGATTAAACTCGACATAAGCTAGTACAGGTATTTGAATGTTTTCATTACTTGCAACTAATTTTGGTACATTTCTCTTTGCTTTCAAAAAAGCTCCATATTCATGTAAATTATGTTCAAGTTTGTGAAAATATGTTCACGTTGGTTGTATGCGATACGTATTATTATACATTTTTACAGCCTTTACAGCATTTTTGTTGCATAACACAAAATAAGTAAACATATCAATTTTTTCATTTATTTATTTATTAGTGAATGGTATCATTTTTTGATGTGCGACTTACGTATTTTCAACTTGCCGTGACGATAAACTGTTAGTAACCGAATGAATAATTAATCTTTTCTGTCTTGAAGAGTTCGGGTACTTTTTACCTTGTTTTTCATTGACTTATCTTACGTTCATAAATGTTTACGTTCGCAGTTTTAGTATCGCAATCTTAGTAATGACCTGAGAAATCGATATAAGTAAAAAAATATGCGATTTTATTTAAAAAAAAGTGTATTTGCATTTTTTAGGTTTATCGTTGCACTTATGAAAAAAAATGAAGTCGTTGAAAAATAGACGCTATCATACCATTCAACTTTTCCCTTTACAGTTTTTTTCTATCTGTTGCCAAATTCGAGATATAATCCGTCCCAATTGCGTAATTCACCCTGTATATGACATACATATCATACATATAACTTTTCTATATGATTATTACTTTTATAGAATTATATATGATTATACAGGGTGTCCCATTTTAAATAATTCAGCCCAATATCTCGGAAACTAAACCCAGACAAAAATGTTTCAGACAAAAGTTGTTTGGCTTGAAGGAGGAACATAAAATAGTGCCATTGATTTAACCTTGGATAGTGCTCTGAAAGTCACGTGAAGGTCATCTTTAATTTTTTAAATGGAACTCCCTATTTCTTATTACATATTCTTATAGCTCATCTCAAGAGCTTTCCAAAACACTATAACTAAGTTACTTTTCGTTAAATACTTGTTAAGTTATAAGACTTGAAAGTTGCAATACAGTGGATTGTTATTTGAATAACCATTTCTACATACATAACCTAAAAATTATAATCTTTGTAGAAAATTGTATAAAATTTAAAAATTAGGATAGTGGAATTGAATTGTATTTGTTAACTCGAATGTACCTTGTGGAAAAGTTCGAGTTACAACTCTGATTTCAATTTGACTATACAAAATCAATGATCTGTAACAATGATTTCAGATTAAACATATTTGTTTCGAAATTATCAATTAACCATCTTTTTTCCTCCCAGAGTACTCATCCATCATAACACAATTGGTAACCTCAATACATTCACGCCGACAGTGCGTTTCTTTGCATATTCTCATCCTTGTAGTAATCATAGTTTTTTTATAAATTCATCTTTTTATGCAATTTTTCTCCCACGTTACCGAGAATTTGAGACTGATATCCCATCGTATCAGCAGAGTAATCACCTCGATCTTGCCTTAATCGGCCGGATCAGTCCCGCGCGATCTTGCCTTAATCGGCCGGATCAATCTCGATCTTATTTTATAACTTAACAAATATTTAACGAAAAGTAACTTAGTTATAGTGTTTGGAAAGCTCTCGAGAAGAGTTATAAGAATATGTAATGAGAAATAGGGGGTTCCATTTAAAAAATTAAAGGTTTTCACATGACCTTCAGAGGACTATCCAAGGTCAAATTAATGGCATTGTCTTATGTCTCTTTCGAGTCAAACAACTTTTGTCTGAAACATTTTTGTCTACTGGGTTTAGTCTTCGAGATATTGGACAGGATCATTTAAAATGGTCTTGCTAATGTACACCCTGTATATAAGCAATTTATCCTTATTATATCAAACTTAATTTTTTATAAAAAAAAAACAATGTGAAAAATCATTTTTAATTATTTTTTATTTCTCTTTATCATTATTATTTAACCTGTATATACAAACGGAAATTATTTGTGAGAAGAAGAAAAGAATATATAGACACATTTTATATAATTATATATATTTATATATGAAAAATACGAAAAATATATTTATATATGAAAATTATATATTTTATCGGGTATATAGTAACCTATCAAATATTCTAGTTATAAAATATTGAGTCCTATTATGATCAGAAATTCTTAGTGTCCAAAATACTACTGTAGACTCTTGTTGAATTAAATCATTTTTCTCAGTGTATACAGAATAATTTTGTAAAGCACATCTTTACTTTTTTTCATAAAATTAAAATATACTAAAATATATTTTAGTTAAAGTATTATAAAATATATAAAAAGAAAAATAACGGTCTAATACAACAATGACAGGATGTTACAATCGAAAATATTAATTTATTAAAATAAAATTTCGTATGTTTCGACTTCACTTATGTTCGTTTCTACCAACGTAGATTAACTTTAACCTTGGTTCAACTTACTCTTCATCTTTTTCTAGTTCTAAGAATTAGAAGACGATGAAGAGTAAGTTGAACCGAGGTTAAAGTTAATCTACATTGGTAGAAATAGACATTAGTCTTCTTCAGCTATAATGATATGTTACATTAGATTAAACAAAGAAAAAGATGTTAAAAATGATCATACATCATCTGATGATTTGGTTGTAAATCAATGGAATAACATTACGGTTAGATAGCAATGTGTAAAACTAAAGCGCTCAACACGTCAAGAGTTGGTTATAGTCATGTATTCACTATCGTTAAAAAAGTAAAATAAAAATGTAACGCAAGATGTGATTGATTCTTTGTTAAGGGGAAAAAACCTGATATTTCACAAATTATATGAAGTCCATGAGTGAATTGATCGTTCGTCTGCGAAAATTTATTTCAAGTCAAAAATTAAAATCCTTATTGAGACCGTCCAGATTGGAGATAGATTATGAGATAGTTAAAGTATGACGAATTATAAATATTATGTCTGATGTTTTGAAAATATGTCTTAACTCGTGTAGAGACCAATTACGACTGCCATAGTCGTACATTGAAGAAAGCGATTTCTGTACATCACAAGATTTTGTAAAATCAAAATTATTTAATATAAGACTTAAAGAGCTTTATCATTGAAAAGGAAATGTATTGGGAAGAGGAGGACTGTTTTTCTTTCGCATAGTGAGAAAATAAGAATGTCTTATATATTAATAGTGAAATATATCTTGTTACTCTTTTTTCCTTAGAGTATGCTACTTAACTGAATTTTGTTGAAAGACAATTATGGAAGCCTATGAATTTAATGAGCAAAATCGGATTATCCGGTATCATTGATGGAGAGGTGAAATTCCGTAACATGACGTCAGAAAAATTTAATTGAATGGTAGTTCTCAAGGACATGAAGTTATATCGATAACTTGATATCTCAATGTCTGAAATAGTCGTGCATTCTTCCTTGCTTCATAAAATTGTTTTTCAAGGGATCACGACTTGCTGCAATAATCAATGAATGTTACTGCTTTCAAATAGCAATTTCGACATCACAGACATTTTTCAAAAAATATCTTTGTGCCAGATTTTTGTGACGCAATTTGTGACGTAATTTCAAAAAATTGTATGAAAATGGTGAACGACGTATTTTTTAGAGATAACAGATTTTAAAAGAAATTTCTGTTAATAAATTTTTTTTAATTTTAAAAAGATAAGCATATTTAGAAATTCAATAAAGATAGGCATACGTCTATTTGATGTATGAAATTAAATTGCAGTTTTCAAATTATTTCCGTAAATATATTTTATTTTTCACTTTTATTTGACAAGATGTATATAATGCAAATAAGATAAAATTCAATATTATGTTGATATATTTATTCTAAGAAAATTAATTAAACATTTTTTTATGTATCTTTAAAAATCATAAAGAATCGTTCGTTTAATCAATGTAGTTTATGATTCTAGGGTTAAAAATGTTAAATTTATGAAGAATAACTATATTTAAGGTTAATAGTCCTTTACATTTTTGTATCGCTTTCGTTATTCCTAAATCAAGTTTTTTCGGCAAAGTAATGAAACCGTGCAAAGGACTTCCTTCTATGAATAAAAATTCATTTTATATGATTCGACGAAAAGACAGAATTAATAATCAGATGCAAAAAAGAGAGAGAGAGAGAGAGAGAGAGAGAGAGAGAGAGAGAGAGAGAGAGAGAGAGAGAGAGAGAGAGAGAGAGAGATTATGAAGAGGTTCTCTCCGTAATTGACGTGGAATCCCGAATGTTTGGAGTCGCGCTGTGAGTATCAACCTCTTTTATACGCGTTGTGGCGATTAGTCATGTTTATAGCAATTATTCAAATTAATACACTGGCGGGACAAACGCGAGAACGCGGAATTTCCGATTTGCCATGGAAAACGGATGAGGAACAAGGAGAACGAAACACGCTGCGATCGGCGCCCTATTCTCTTGCTTGTTTTGGGATTCCAATTACTCTTCGAGCGACTTCCGATAGCGCTCCCGCGGCGTCAAAGGTAGCACTCCGCTTTGAGACTGCCTTCGGAACCGAGCAGGGCAACAGTGTTGGATTTACGTGACTACTGTGAAATAGATTCGCGTGGCAAATTAAAGATAAGTGCTCGATAATCAGTTAATATTAATTACTATTTACCGTTGTAACATATACAGCAATCATTATTAATAAATAATACGAGAGTCATCCAATAATTAAAGACACAAATTGCTCTGGAGGTAAAATAGTTTATTTAATCAACTTGACATTTTTTTATTTTTTAACATAATCTTTAGCAATTAATACACTTATCCCATCTTTTAATTAGCTTATTTATGCTTGCTGCAAAGAAATCTTTGTCTTGATGTCGGAACACATTTTCTTTGACGCCATCAATACCATTAAATTTCTTACTACGTAGCTTTTCTTTGAGTGGACCAAATAAGTGGAAATCCGATGCCAAGTCAGTTGTTCAATTAATTCACAAATTTCAAGAGGAGACTCGCCATCGTAATTTGAGATTTTGAGATTATAAATAAAACAATTACTCAGTTGATTAAACAGTTAAACAGTTGATCAAAAGTCATCACGGGATCATACCAATTTACTATTCTGAAAGTATCATAACTCTTTCCAACTGTTTTGCCTCCATAGCTATTTGTGTCTTTAATTATTGAATGATTCTCGTACATTATTTACTGATAAAATATGTGTATGTTTTTTGTCCAGTATTTCGTACATTCTTCTTTATTCATTTTTTACAAACTTTCTAATAAATTTAGTATCGAATTTTTTTCAGCGATAAGATGTTGATCTATTCTCAGCTCCTTTCTCTAGTTTTTTATACATGTTCACAGCAATTTTTATTTATTCGTGACATAAGAAAAGATCGATTTATTTTGAATATTTCTTAGCAATTCATAAAAATATTTATTTTTTAGTATGTACATTTTTTAATGATATTTACAATTATAATTTACAGTTGTTAAATATCTACCGCACTTCTGTTTTCCTTCCATTGTGATTTTATATGTATAAAAAAGAGCATTTTTGCATTTTTATATAATATATTTATATTCTTGATAGTTTTTCACTGGCCATATTAGACGCATCATATTTTTTACAATTTGACTTTCAAGGATCAGATTTATACTATATTCAGAAACGGATTTGTGTTTGATTACAGTTATAAGCGATTTATGTATTAATGCGAATTTTAATTTATTTGACCGGGATGGTTGCTGTTCTATAGATCCTAGATCATTCACACTGTTACCATCTTCTACATTTCTCGGTTGATTCGTGAAGATAAAAAGAATTAAATGTATGACTTTTTTGTAGCTTTGTTTTTCTCACGATACGATCTTTACTATCTTTTCTCGAAAAACTTCCTCTCGCATTTCTTTTACTTTGCAGTTTTGATATAATAGATGTGAAATATACATATGAAACTTTGTCTAGTCTCTTAAAAAACATTTTACTTTAATGTGCGCGTTTCAACTTTATACAATAAGCTTTCGGGTCTAAAGATTTTATTTAATAATTTTTTTAAAAAATTAATAGCTTTCACCGCTCATTTTGTTATTCCCCAAAAATTTGCCGCCCTATGCCCGGACTTAGCTAGGCCTTATGAGTAATATGCCTCTGATTATATTATGAGCCATTCATCATTGTTAATTGAAATATATAAAAAACTAAACATCACACTTTGCGTGCGTTATACAAACTGTGCTATACAAATTAAGAAATTGTTAAATCATGTGGCACCTAAATATCGAGTTTTTTTTTTATTCAACTTTTCTCCAAATGGTTTAAAACTGTTTTATAATCAATGTTTAGTTCCTTCATCGATCATGACTGCTAATGGGCTGGTCTTGCTCAACTTTTTCCATGATTTCAGTGACTTTTCCAGTGATTAGTTGACCAGAGCGAGGTGCATCTTCGACATCAAAATTTCTAGATTGAAAACGCTTGAATCAGCTTTGTATCACACGTACTGATACTGCATCATGTCTATTAACATCATAAATTTTTTTAGCCTGAGTGCATTCTTCCCTTTTTTTGTAATAAAATTTCAAAATGTATCAAATTTCTTTTTTGTTTTCACTCATTTTCAAGACGCATTAACTTATGACTGAATAAACAAGCATCACAACTTTTTTTTACTCTATGATATGTCACCTTTCAAACGCACACAAATATTGCCAGATCCGATTAATATTATCAGAGTTATACGATTAAAGCCATCTTGCAGAAAGAATTAAAAATTGCACGTAATTTAGTAATATTTATAAAAAAAAGGTAAAAAAAGCGCCAAATACACGCTCTTTTCAAAATCAAAATGGTATAATAATTTTACCTTTCAAAAAAGCTGTCGTATATATACTTCCTAAAGATATTAGAAAATGGCGCCAAGTGGAATTTAAGAAAGGACTATAAATACAATATATTAAAAAAATAAATAAAATAAATAAAAATATAAACTATCAAAAAAATTAAAATATTTAATCAAAAAATAACAAATTTAATCAAAATAAAAAAATATATTAAAAAATACAAAAGAACTTGGCGCTATTACATCTTAAAACCAACTGCTACATCTTAATACCAGCAGCGCCAAGTTTTTTGTATTTTTTAAAATATTTTTTTTATTTTGTATAAATTTGTTATTTTTTTATTAAATATTTTAATTTTTTTAATAGTTTATATTTTTATGTATTTATTTTTTAAATATATTGTATTTGTAGTCCTTTCTTAAATTCCTTGGCACTTGGCACCATTTCCTAATATTATTTTTTTTTGTAGAAAGTATATATACGACAGCTTTTTTGAAAGGCAAAATTATTGTTCTGTTTTGATTTTGAAAAGAGCGTGTACTTGGTGCCTTTTTTTACCTTTTTTATAAATATTACTAAATTACGTGCAATTTTTAATTTTTTCTGAATGATCAAAAATGATAACTATTTTTATTTGTACATATCTAAAGTAGTAGTCCTTTTTTGGACAATGTCATTTAATAAAAACATAATTTTGATGTAATTTAATATTCAAACATATATTTTATTTTTATAAAATTTTTATAAAAAACGTATAATAAGCTATATTACATATATTTTTTTAATTGTATTATATTTTTTTTATTGTGTTGAGGAAAAAATTTCTTTGTATTCTCCCGATAGATGGCTTTAATCGCATAATTCTGATAATATTAATCGGATCTGGCAATATTTGTGTGCGTTTGAAAGGTGACATATCATAGAGTAAAAAAAAGTTGTGATGCTTGTTTATTCAGTCATAAGTTAATGCGTCTTGAAAATGAATGAAAACAAAAAAGAAATTTGATACATTTTGAAATTTTATTACAAAAAATATACCATACTACTATTACATGAAACAGGTATATATATTTGTATGTACATACGAGTAAAAGATCACATCGAGGTTATCTTTTCTTTTCGTCATCTTTCGTTAGTTAATCAAAATAAAATGAGGCACACTATTATTACATGAAATAAGCATATGTATTTGTATGTATATACGAGTAAAAGATCATATACATAGGTTGATTTTGACTAACGATAGATAACAAAAAGGAGATCTCGATATGTATAATAAAACTGAACATTTATTAACATGTACTTAATCCTGAAGCTTATGTCTAAGCTTAGTGATACAGTCTTCCAAAATCTAGGCTGCGTTCGGGCAGATGCTATTAGCGCTGAAAATCTGTAATGCACGTAACGTGTACTATAGATTTTTAGCGTTAATAGCGTCTGCCCGAACGCAGCTCTAATATCTTTTATTATTAAATATACTAGCACTCGCAGCACTCGCAGTGAATATCGGGACCCTTATAAGCACTGCTGTCAATCAATGATGCTAGCGCACTTAACGTCTAAAATTCGAAAGTGTGAAACACGCACGTACGTACATAAAATAGATTTTTTGATTTTTACACTTTACATTATAATAACTTTTCATACAACACAGTAAAAATAAGCATATTTTATAATTTGGGTATGCGCTCGATTGAGCTTATTATCAACTCAATCGGCTCAGTCATTATTAAGATCCAATAATCTCGGCTCGTCTCAACTTTTGATCTCGCGTAAAGATACACGATTCGTCTCGCGCTATGCGTGAACTTGGCGCGAGACACTACGTGTCTCTTGATAGTCAGAGAGAATATATGGAATTATCTCAACTTAAAGTTATCGAATTATTTTAACATTAAAGACCATGAATAACGTCACACCTCATCATTGACACGATCAAACTATCTGAAATTTAAAGTAATCTGAATATTTCCGAAGAATTATTTTAAATGTTCCTACGACTTACAATTAGGTTAAATCATTCCCATCACGCAACGGGTCAACAACAATGAAGTGTTATCACCTCGGTTATTCGATAATGGATCAGAATAACAGACAGCGTTTTATGTATACAAATAAATAACGATGCAATTAAAACTCTCTCCTGTCTTCTGTCCCTTCTGTGCAGCTCGGTAATTAATATTTGCTCTGATTTTTGAGTGCAGTCATGGGCGGTGTCGACGCGCGCTTTATACTGTCGACATTCAGTTTTGTAAGTTGTTGACAACAATTATCTCGATTGATTCTAATTGTTCCTCGGTTCGGAACGATTTGCTCCACCAAAGTTCTATTTCGCCATTATTTATGTAATTACGAAGGTCATTTGATAAGAAAATAGAATATAAAAAAATACAATATAATATAAAAATACAAGCAATGGAGCAACTGAAAATATAAGCAATGGAGCTTATGGAACAAAATCATTTTTATTTTTCAATATAATCTCTCTCAAAAGCTCAATGCTCAAACTTTTCATGTCTTCTATATAATACGATTAATTTTTCTCCTTAAAATAGCCATTTACAGCATCAATTATTTATATAATATCGAGTTAAATCCTTTTCTATCCAGCGAATTTTTTGGATTGTGCTTGAATTTTTCCAAACAACGCTTTGAAACGATCACTTGATTTAATTAAATGCGATATCCATCTTGCATAGAGCCTTTCACTTTAGATAGCTGTAATAACAAAATAATTGACGAATCTGTTATTATATTATACAATTTTATATTAGTGAAAGTTTGAAAGACAATAGACGTCAATCATTATATCAATTTGATATTAGTAGCGCCGTTTCGTATATTTTCTAAGGATTTTTCAAACGATCCTCGTAGTAAATTCAGATTGATTATTCATCATTCACATGTTGCACATATTGAAAAAAAAAGATAGAAAAAGATTAGTTGCAGTAGCAAAAATCTGTGTATCGTAGTTAAATTTCGATTGTAAGTTACATACATTCAGTCACATACAAATTGTTGCAATTAATCTTTTTTTTGCAAAATATTAACAACACAAGATCGTCAAAACAAAATGATTAACAGAAAATTATATAAAAGATTACAAAAAAGAGAGTGATAGATAGATCTCTTTTAGAGATAGATATACATTTATTAAGTTCACCAAACTGCGCGCCGAATAAATTTTCGGTAATAATAATGATGTTAACAAGCATCTTTTAATTCCTTTTTTCCCGAATTGTGAAGAATTCGTTGCGAAAAATAACACCTCAGCCAGGAATCGAACCTGGAACCTCTCGATTTTCCAGGGCGAGTATCTTATCCATTTCGATCACTGAGGCATGTGGTGATATTTCTCGCAACAATCGATGATGATATTTAGAAGAACGCATGCTAGGCGCGCGTGTTTTTAAATAACAAATAGAATAAAGCTAGAGCAAGCTTGTTAGCATCATTATTATTAAATTATCAATTTAATATTGTGATATTACTATTCTTGTTCAACTTAGACTGTGTTTCAAGACCGAAAATTTATTCAGTGCGTAGTTTGATGAAGTTGATAAATGTATATAAATTCACAAAAGAAACATTAGCACGAAGATCTAGCTTTGACCGGTTTAACGCATCTTTAATTATTTATTGTGTTTTCACATACCGGTCTATATTCTATTTGTTATTAGAAAAAAGATAAAAAATCAAATATAATTATGAAAGACTCGGAGATAATACATAAAAAGTGTTATTCTTTCTCAAGTATAATTCATAGTGATATTTATCATTGGAGCGGATCAAATACTGAATTAATATCGTTATCAAGCAATATTTCTGAAACCTCAAAGAACTGTGAACTACGATTGGGAGGATTGATCTCTTTGAAGTCGAGCCACTTCTAGCTTCCAAATCGCGCATCCAGCGGCGTCTCGCCGTGAAGTTAAGAATTGCGCTTTATTAACTGCGTTATTTTCATTCCATATCTCTCCTCTTAGAAATAGATATACATTTCCTTTTTCCCTCTCTTTCTCTCTCTCTTTCCTCGCATATTTTCACCATTATAAACGGTTGTCGTTATTTACTATTGCGGTCGCTCCCGTGAGCTTTCTAGCAGTGCGTTCCTGGATTTATGTTTATACGAAGCTTTAACTCATTAAGTCTTGAATGGACGTTTTTTCATTGCATTTTTCAACGATAGTATTTTCTAAAGAAAAGGGTTGTAAAAAATTTTAAAGTAAGCATTTCTGACGTGAAATTAACTGAACTTTCAGAATCTAATATCAAATTTCCTGGAAAATGCACCTGCAACAAACTATATATGGTTTCTTTTCCAAAAAAACGCGCATTTTTTAACTTTTTTTTTATCTCGTGTTTTCACATTGAAATCATTTTGAATCATTGAATTCCTGTTTGAACTGAAGAAATCGCGTCCTCGAATCTTAAACTTTAAATTGTGTATGTGAGCATTTCAAAATTTAATGCGGAAGCAACCCAAAATGGCAACTCAAACGTGGAAAAATCGTCAAAAATTTCAAAAATTTTTTATTTGAAAATGATGAACTTTTGAAAAAAATTTTACTGAGCAAAAAGTTTTTAAAATTGATCAAAGAATACGCTGTAATTTTTTCAGAATTTTTTGGGACGTTTTTACATTATTCAAATTTAGCGATTTTGTATTACATGTACATTTTTTCTACTGCTTTCAACAAGTAATATTATCAATTGCGCTAGGCGAGAGTGCTATCTTTTTATTTTACGAAATCAATGTTTTTGCTCACAATGGATGATAGAATCTTTGAATAATATTTTTTTGATGCAGAAATTACTCTGTATATACTTT
The DNA here is from genome assembly GCA_037157785.1 of Cephalotes varians. Taxonomy (NCBI): domain Eukaryota; kingdom Metazoa; phylum Arthropoda; class Insecta; order Hymenoptera; family Formicidae; genus Cephalotes; species Cephalotes varians. Next base: position 28,427 of record JANQDE010000178.1, read on the forward strand.
CAAATTTTTTATAACCCTTTTTTTTAGAAAATACTACCGTTGAAAAATACAATGAAAAAACGTCTATTCAGGACTTAATGGGTTAATACGGATTATCGCGTCTACGAGACACGTATAAAATTGAGATGTTATCGGTAGGATTTTGTAGGATCATTAAATTATAGTGGATTAACGTTTTTTTCCCGCATGACGTTTATTCTTTTAAGCGCGCAGCATATTTGCAGCTTTAAGTTGTTTTTCTTTTTGTTTATTTCAATTTTTGATAAATATTTGACGTTTTTTACACGAAATATATATTTACCGTATTAAAAAATGAAAAAGATTGAAGTTCATTGGTTTTTACAATTTTAGCATTCAATTTCTTAAACAACTAACTGTTATGCTTAAACTATACTAATAGAGAAAACGTTTCTCTACATTTTCATGCCGATTCTGTATATCGTATAGTTCTTTGTAGTAACTAAAATACGAACTTCATTGTAGTCAGTTTGCTTCCCTAGGAGACAATTCCCTAGGAGACAGTAAAGGTCAATTGGCACACATCATTGGTACAGGTATAAATTGTCTATACGGTAAATATACTCATATTAAATTAAAATAGAAATAAAAAAGTAACAAAATAGAAATATAGAAGTAAAAAACAGATCGCAAATAAATAATTTTTGATAAAGATTGTATTTTTTAAAATTATTTTGTTAATGATCAAATAGTAAAATATTATTATAGAAAAATAAATGTAAATTATTTTAGATATAGCTTGCTTCAATATAAAAAAATATTACATATAAAATGTTTTATCAGAGATAAGTTGTACCTGAATGTTTGCACATGCGGTAATAAGTTCAAGCTAATCTCAATACATTAAACGCGGTGTCGGAGGAACGGTTCATTTGTTTTGTAAACATGACCGGTGTTTAAAGTTTTTCCTTTGGATTAACCAATCAAATACTTTTATTTTAAATTGACCAATTAATGACGTGTCCAACTTCAACCCTTTCCGGCGTCGGTCCTTGGAGACCGACATTAAACTTTCCGTTTAAGCGGCGTCGAGCCTTAGAGATCGACATCAGTAACACAGTAAGGCCGGAGCTCCTCATGGGACTCCGAGAGAGGTGCGGGGCAGGGAGAGGTTCTGCGGTGCGGAAGTATGATGTCACGGGAGAGGAGGTAATGCGCAGAGGGGGTTATTACAATTAATTAAATAACAATTAATTTAGATAATCTAATAAATTAAAATTCAATTAATTTATTTCTTCGATTAGATATTAACTTTCCGAGGTCACACTGGGTCAATGTGACCCGAACCTCAACTTTGCTCGTTAATATCTTGCGAGAAATTTGAAAATTGGCGGGTATGAGGCCCTCTAACTGTAGTTCAGGGTCTTAACTATAGCTAGAGGTGCTTTCCGCGTACTGCGCAATACGCAGTAGCCGTTGAGCGTCGATTTATTCAAAAAACAACCTCACGTAGCGAAATAAAAATTTTTTTTTAACGGTATACTAAGATACAAATTTTTTCTTTATTTAGCTTTATTTTAAGAACATAATTGTGAATAAATAAAATTGTCAATTTTTAGCAAAAAATATTAAAAATAAAAAAAAAGAATTTTTTCGTAAAATTTAAATTGGCATACATCGACCGTTCGGAGAAACTGCAGACATGATTGTCCATAGATGCTTTGATTGTAGGTTTGATAGGATGTTCGATTGTACTCTATCTTTGTTGTATCATTTCCGAAATATCGCACCAGTTCTTTAGGCGGTCGAAGATTACGAAAACTCGAAATATCTCACGTAATTGTCTCTCTTTGCGTACGCTACCCAATGAGTGTCAAGATCCCTCGCATCGTTCAGGTTTACGAACGCTCTCGTTTCGACGTACACCGCTTATCGGCAATGCGTTACGCATAAAAGCACTTCTAAAATATGGTACATGCATACGCAGTTGATCCAATGTATGTTGCATCCGCAGGCACTTTTAATATTTCTTCGGATTTTTTTTTTTTTCTTTGTTATTACACCCTGTCCACGTTTGTACGGGCCAAGATATAATCCCTTTGCATATTTGTACGGAACGAGATAAAGTCTGTGACCTTCCATCGCATGATTGTGACGCCGCAACTTCTCAAGCTGGCGTCGTGTGGCTTTGCTGTCGCTGACCGCCTTTGCTACGCTGGCCGCTCCACCGATTGATGATCCGAGCGCACCCAATATCGGCAAAATTGGCAATATACCATCGCGTTTCGCTGTCAGAAGTAYTCGTTTTTTTCGTTGTTTTTTCCTTCATCTTCACTTTTGTTTTCATACCCATACCGATCTTTGTTTTTGCTTTCCAAATTGCCGCCCAAACGATTGTTGCAGCAGCTCTCTCTCCGATAGTCGAATTTCTCGCGATAATACGCTTCCGCGCTTTCTCAGCGAGTATTTTATCGGCCACGTGTCGTTCCGCGAGATCGTTGCCGTGCGAATAGGCTATGTCATGCTCGCGACACGCCGCATCCACGGATTAATACCTCGATCGTCTCTGACCAATCGCTTTTCTAAATGCGTTCCTGGATCGCAAAACTGATATCCAGGAATATGCAATTCAAAAGGAAGAACATTTATCGCGCGATTTAATAAGCAACGATCTTTTACTGTCGCTGACATTCGTCGCAATTTTTTATCAATAGTGCCGAATCGTCAAAATGCGTTTGATGGCACGGTAAATTATAATATTTTATACGGTATTGTTGAATCTCCGAATCAGCTTTTAAATGTTCGGGTAATCTGTCCCACAATTGATCTATGATAATGAAACAATAATATGAAACAATAATGAAGCAATAATGAAACACTCTTAACAGAACAGGTTTCGGTACAAACTGTAACTTTTCAGCGGTAAAATCGAAAATGTCAGACTCGATAGCAGAACGAACATCTCCGCTGGGTCAAGAGTACATCGGAGATTTCCTCAGCGGTGGAAAAAATAAAATTATAGATACCGTGTACGGCGTTCGTCTCGACAAGGATGGAATAATGATGCTTAGTAGTAAAAAGTTTGACAATAGTGATCACATAATTATTGATGGCGTGCGATATGTTGGCACACCTAATCTTTACGAGCTTATTTTCAAAAGAGTTCCTGACTATGACGTACACACGGAAGACGATAAACGAAAATACAAAAGCATATTGGCATCGTTGGTTACAAACGCGCATAGACGTAATTACATCGAGCACAGTCATTTACGGAATAACAGAAGATACAAGTATAAATATGTAATTGCACCGTTATTAACCCTCGAGAGGTATTGTGGTCCTCTTCACAATAGAAGGTACAGTCGGGTCGAATCCGACCCAGTCATAATATTACTATTAGGTATTATTTAGTTGGTTAGGAATAAATTAATAAAAGGCATGTTTCAATGTATTTTATTAGTCCTTGAATAATAGTTTTAAAATACCTTTTAATATAATTATTTTAACAGTCTTTAACTCTTACATTGAGCATATGAAGCATCACATTACTGTACGTTCCCCAAAAAAATTATATATCTATATATAATATGAAAAGTTTTCCAAATTTTCTTATATGTCTAGATCTAAATTCTAAATATTTCTTCAAACAATTGTTTTCTACTAAATAAATCACATTTAGGTTACATCACAAGAATCATGTTTGCACATTTTATCACAACAAACTTAGAAATAAAAACTACAAAAAAAAGAACTAAATAAAAAAAAATAAAATAAAACACAATCAAATAAGCAATTATAACAGTATAAAAGGATCACAGTTCGTTTTCATCATCACTAGAATTATTTATTGCACATTTTACACATATCACTGCTTTATGCTCCCCACAAACACATAAATTGCATTTGGAGCAAAAGACATTTCCCTTTCGATCTTTGACGGTGTCACACAAGGCACATCTTTTCCGTTTTTTTGGTTCCATTACTTGTTGTTCAACTACAGGATGAAGTTGCTTCTTGAGTTCTTCCTCTTTTCCCAAGACGGTTACAATAGTAAATCGAAGAGATTTCAAAATATGAGGGTTGCTCATACGCATTTCCATGAAAGGTTTTACTAACGCCGTAGAGAGATTTTTTAGGAATGTGGACCTTGCGGTTTTTGGAAAAATATCTTTTTGGGAATTCCATTTATACAAAACAAAAATGTTCACTGCCGGGTCGGATCCGACCCGCACGGTACCCCTCGAAGGTTAAAAGACGAATCGACGATTGGAAAAGGATTACTGCGCGCTATGACATTAAATGATAACGCGATCGATTACATGTATTGGGATGATCTCAATGAGCTAGTGGATTGCTCGAAACTTCGCGCCAAGCTGGTCACGAGATGTTATCAATCGTTGAGGAACTTCGTGAGGCTGGTATTATTATAAATTAACTCACGTATCGTTGAAATGAACCAGTCGATCGATGTCACCCACATCGAAAAAATGCCAATCAGCAAATTTGAGCTATTCGAACAAAGAAACGACGACGATTCATGTCACCGTTGGAACGATATAATGAGAAATTACGTATAAAACGTTCTGTGTCGCGTCGTTACAGACTTCGATATGAGATTGTGCAAGATTCGACGTGTAACTCTACCAGTAGATGAGGATGATGTTGCCAACAAACAATATGTACAACAGAGCATACAAATTTTGAAAGATCGGCAGGATGAAATCAAGAAGAAGATAACATTCCAAAGTAATGGGCAGATTATGTTAAAATGCGCGCAAGAGAACATTCAAACTTTGACAGATTGACAGAACAAAATTACGAAGAAGATGGCTCTAAATTAGCAGCGTGTTAAAACCTTAACGAATCAACAGAAAGAATCAGACAAGAGGTTGACTTTGTTCGAGAAGGACGTGCGAGTGTTGCAGACTACGAGTTCCAGGGTGTGATTGTCAAAGTTGAGAAACAACGACGAAAATTAAAAATAAGCGGCAATGAACGACGAAGAGACAATTACGAACGCCTAACGAATAATTTCGAACAGTTCCTGAATCAACAACGGACGGTTCAGAAATGGCTGTCAAATAGCTACCAAACAGCTCAGGATCGCTATCGAATGACTCAGAAACGGTTGTCGAATGGCTATCGAACGGCTGTAGATCGGATTAGGAATGGTTACGAACGATTATCCAATCGATCGGAAGATAAAGAATGATTATTGAAGGATGACAGAAAAAAATGATAAATAAACGATTAAAAAACGACAAAAAAAACGGCAATGAACGACAATATGAACAGCAAAGGACGGCAATACGAATGACATAAACGACAAAAAAAGGCAATACGAACGACATAAACGACAAAATAAACAACAGATAACGTTTAAAAAATGAAATAAATCGTAGTAATTTCATTGCGCGCGTTATTATACGTCGACGAATCAATAATTGTGTGCGAAACACGAGATCCGATGGAAACATCGTCAGTGCCGAGAAGCGGCGACTCGTCGAGGAGTTGCACGCTCCAGCGAAAAAAAATTTTTCGAGAAGACGCGTCATAGTTCGGGGATACGACGATTTGTGGCAGGCTGACATTGTCGAGATGCATCTGTACTCACGTTTCAACAGCGGCTACCACTTATCACACATACTTATCACCATCCATGTGTTGAGCAAGCACGCGTGGGCCGTATCACTCAAGAGTAAAAGTGAAAGCGAGACGGCTAATGCTATCGCCGAGATAATTCGAAAGAGTTGACATCCGAAAAACTTGCAAACCGATATGGAGAATGAATTTTACGCCGACGTGAAAAAACTTTTGAAAAAATATAACGTTAATTATTCTACAGACTCCATAATGAAGGCGTCGATCGTTGAGCGATTCAATCGCATGCTGAAAAATGATATGTGGAAGCAGTTCACGTTCAAAGCACTTACAAATTGTTCGACCTGTTACCGCATCTCGTGTCGAATTACGATGCTCGAAAGCATCGAACGATTGGCATGCGATCCGTTGATGTAACCCCCGCGGTAGCCAAAAGACTCTTGGCTACGGTATACAGCGCTGTAAAGATCGCGGACCGATGAAATTCAAAGTGGATGACTCGGTACGCGTGAGTAAGTACAAGACGGTCTCTGAAAAGAGTTAAACGCCAAATTGGACCACGGAAGTGTTTAAGACTCGTTAAAGTACAGCGTACCAATCCCGTAACTTATCTACTCGACGACTATCACGGAAAATCTATAGCTGGAGCGTTTAACGAGTACGAGTTACATGGCGCGACTCATCCGGATATATACCTCGTGGAAAAAGTATTGTGCAGGGGAAACAAGATTTATGTAAAGTGGCTGGGATCAATGAATCACACGATTCATGGATACACAAAGATAATGTGTTGTAAAAATAAATTTATTATAAAGTTATCATATAATTTGACGATCAAATTCATTTGTGACTTTATTTCTATTCTAGTTTAGAACTACGTTATATGACCGGCAGTGTTCGGCGCGTAGTTTGAATATACTAGATTATAGTTTAATTTAAATAAAAATAGAATTATTATTGAGCACTGACACCTAGCTTTGACCGTATTTGGCCGTGTTTTAAATTGCTATGATGTTATCATATACTTTTTTTCCATACAAAAATAGAAACATTATTATACAAACATATTATACGTATATGTATAAAATAAATTATTATTGAAAATACATAATTGTATACTTATTTTTTATTACAAAATATAAACGTATACACAAATATGTTAAACATACATTTACAATTGTACATTATAATGTCCCCACGGTAGCGTCTCGGTCGAATCGGGAATGACGCTTGTCGTGGACTCAGAGCGATCTTCGTCTCGGACACTGTATATACCTCATGTAATTTCGATCTTATACACTATTGCTTTCGCGTTATTTCATCAACAAATACCGCGTTATAGTTTGCACTTCAACGTTACTCTTGACACCTTTGACTTTTTTCATGTCCTTTTTACCATCGACGCGCAAGGCATACATCTTTGCCCTAAGTACGACGAATTCGGTCATGATCGCGCCATTGTTCTCGTCTTTCATTAAACCTGGTACATTTTTATTGACGAGTGGAATATCGTACGCGTTGTCAATCGGATAATCGCTCGTGTCAAATTTGTTAATATCGCGCTTCATAATGTCGTACATGTCGTCACACTCGATATGATATATAAGACTATTCATATCGGTATACATAATTTTACATTTTTCATGATATAGGTAACATGTATTCGTGATGAAACTCATACAAACACGTCTTGGATATGTCGAGGATGCACATATCCATATAGATCGGTTTATCGAACTTCACCTCGAGTTTACGTATTTTTATTGCTACTAGATTTTCCGAAAAGACGCTTCGACTATGAAAATTTGGTCTCGCAATCAAAGCGCACGTCGACGTGATTGCACACATTCTCCATGGTTTTACCGAATATCGCATTATTCATTAATTTATACAAATTTTTCTCAAAATCATTGTTCGCGCGAGTTCTGAAGTCTGTATTTAATTGGATATAATCGCGAAGCCATGGAGATTGCGCGAATTGTAATACGCGATAAATTTTTGTTGCCCAAACCATGATGAGTACACTTCTGCAAGTTTCGATAATGTATAACGTAACGTTTCTTATCATACATATAACGTGGCGAGGAGCTTGTCTTCCCATTTACCGAGCGGTTTATCGCGCGTTGGACAAAACGGTAAGTCAGTATACGCGTCGTGAAGATCTTACGGATACTCTAAGTCTACCTCGAGAATATAGCTTGTCGGAAAATCTAACGTGACATCCATAACATTGAAATTAGATATATCGTCGACCCATCGAAAATCGGCGTATGGCAATGGTTGACACATCATTAAATAAGTAAATATATCATAATGAGTTGTCATACGAGCAGTGTACGTAATATGCTAAGCTAAAAACCTGATGATGATGGTACTTATGGCTGGACGTTTCCCCCGTTTTCGTCTTCTCCAAGATACATTCTAAATCGGCGTAAACGATGAATGGCATTCGTTCTTTCCTGCAGTGGTTCTTGAAACTTAATCACTTGTCGTACTCGCTTGGTAACCTGATGGCGCAATCATTTATTTGTCCACAATCCATAGCGTGAGCCTCCAGCTTTTCGCTTGAACTGAAGTAGTGTAGGCATCTGCAAAAAGAAATATAATTTTTTTATTCTCTCGAAGAGTTATAAAATATTTTATAATTTTTAATACAAAACTTTGCTTTTTATTTATTGCATACTTATTGATCGCAAAAATATTTTCTATGCTTCTTTTTGCTCAGTTGCGAACTCACGAGCCGGGATAGATTTTTGATCCACGTGAAATGACCCACGTTGTTTTCACATTTTGAAGATCTTGCACGTACAATAAATTGATATGCTTCTCCTTCTTGTCGTCAGTGAGCTGATCGAGAGAATCTTCTGTTCCTCGATAGATATTAATCGAAACGTTGTTCAGACGTTCGGATTTCCCTATGTTCTTTAGAGTCATCGAAAACTCTATGTCATCGAAGTTCAACACAGACGTATAATGTGGACGACGACTTCCGTTCCGACTTTCTTTCTGCAGGGTACAGAGCGGTTATCACGCGAAGCACGTATTGTCCGTCGATTGCACACCGCTTTCTTTAGCTTAATTTTCCGCGGTAGCTCGATGTAACATCCCGCGTGCAAAGGATTGTATTTGTTCACGTTAATTAATAAATTGAGTATACAACGTGACAACGCCCACTATCGTGCTCCTGGAATTCCTCCAGTGATGCTAAGATGGGCTCGACGACGCGCGATTCGTACCACTTTTGCTCGGATGTTCGAAAGAGTTTGTAATTTCTTGTGGCGATACTTTTTTATTTGCACGTTTATTACTCGTCACAAATTCACCATTAAACACTGTGTTTATTTTTATATTGTCATGCTCCTGCATGACGCTTCGCACACGCTCGAGCACAATGTCACTCGCATCTTCGAGGAATTGATAAAGTTCTATGTGCTTGAAATTTATCACGGCACCAGTCGTTATGCGGTTTTTCAATGCCGTATCAATCTCGCGCCATCTTAGTCCTGCGCTGTATCCGGCATTCACTTGCATGAAACGTTCACATATCGCGTCTTTCAAACTTTCGAGCGATACGTGCGACCAACATTGTTTCATACCAATCGATAATCGCGGGTGTTTAATTCGGCTCTGCTCGTCTAGTGATAAACTCGTCGCAACGCTATTCCCACGCGATAAACTTCTCTCGCGTATTCAATCGGGTTTGCTCTGTCAAATCACGTTCCGTTTGCTCCATATAATCTTTTTCACAGTATTAAGTCTTTTCTTTCACTAAAAACACTCTTCTTTTCTCTGTCACTTAATCCTGAGATGTAATTTCTATTGCACACACACTATGCAAATGTAGCAGCTAGGACTTCCAACCTCACTACTGACAGAATGTATCCTAGTTTTTTCGTTTTTATGTTACTAGTTAGAGTATCGTTTGTATTTATTTTTATGAGTGTTCGAGGATATCTCATCGTTGGAAAAATAAATTCCACAAAAACATAGGGAACACATAAATACTATCGATAATGCATTAACAGAAAACTTGCATTTTTCCTAAAATATATTTACTGTCGATAAAATGTCAAATCCATTCAGTTTTCGTTTTTATATTTTATTCAAACATTCAGTTTTCATTTTTATATTTTATTTGTGGGATACGATGAGTTTATTTTTTTTTTACGAGTGTTCGAGGATATCTCATAACAGCCATTGGAAAGGTAAATAAATTCCACCTTTTGGAAACGATAACATGTGAACTGATAGCGCATTATCTTTAGGGAAAGAAAAGCATTTTACATAGGATTTTAGCAGATAATCATAGACATTTTATGTGAGTCATAGTATGGCCTAATGATAGAATTCCAGATTTCGTTATTTACGTTAGTCGACATTAAAATTTTTTTTAGTTATTGTTACTCTACCTCTGAAAAGATATCAGTGGAGGGGAACACTATTTAAAAGAAGAACTCTAAGCAATGTTACCGTATCACTCTGTTACGATCACATCACAGAACGATCACCACAGAAAAAATGGTATACCTCGTGCAATTGGCATTTGTGCGAAAAAAAGGAGAGAATGGAAACGGATAGATATTGTTCTTCAGTGATGCGTTTACTTCATGGAAGAGAACTTGGATTTCGAAACGCGCTTACTGGCAATGCGAAACGGTGTACCAAGCATAAGACAGGCAGGTGTATCCTAACATCAATGATTGTGATATATATTTTGATGATTGCGTATATTCATACTTTGCTACGTGTCATTGTGTGATTCGCGGTTTTCGCGATCAAAACTATAGCGAATTTTGTCACGTACAGATGTCGAAGATATTCTTTTATATGTTACATATATGTTCAACATTGTTGAAGAATGTGAGGATATCTATATTGAAATAAGAAGTTATTTAGACAGGGAATTTCAAATGACTATTGATGCGAAAAAAATAATTTCTAAATTGAGTGTGCCACTGAAAGATAAGGAATGAAAAAAATTAAAAAATATGAATTAGGGAGCACTAATTAGAGAGACTTATGGCGACATTATTGATTCGGTCTGTTACTTCACTGAATATGCACGGCGCTTATTGCAAAGCAAAACTATCGAAAATGTGTGGAAGGGATACATATTTAAAAAAGAACTATGGCACCATTACTACAGTCGTTCAGTAGAAGCGAACCGATTCTACTACTTAGAGCTGGAGCATACTAGTGAATATATACTATTATACGAGGAATATAAATTATTAGTTCCCGATTCAACAAGATGTGAAATGGTAAGTTTCAATTCCATAAATTTTGTATACTTTCTTAATACGTTATAGATTTTTCTACATCTGATTCATATGTATTTTTTACAGTACATCTCATAATTTGGAATCCCATATCATATACCTCGCATATTAAGAAGGAGATTTGCCTTAACTCCTACGGCTTAAATACCTGGACATCAGTATCAGCGTGAGACCAGTGTCCTTTATAGAAACAGTCATTAACGAAAACTGTAATCGGATAATCCTGCCTCATGCAACATGGGAGACATTTATCGTAAGACGTGCTAACATTGAGCAACTCCTGCAGTCTCCCGTATCTTCATCGTTATTAATTCGAGATCTGGATATAGAATTAAAAATGCGTCGCAAAAATGCGCGACACACATATTGTAAAATTGAAATCATGCGATGCTTACTTGTACATGAAATGGTAAAACTGCAGAAAAGGGGAGCAACTTCCGATGACCTTGAGCTTGGCATATATTGTTAAGGTCGTGGCCCCGAGTAAGTTTCCGAAAGTTTTATCCGGCGGTCATTGTTTGTTTACAAGTTATTATAAAAAAATGTTTTACAAATTATCCCTCATTTTTCGACACTAGGTACATTGAAAGAGTTAATATGTTGTTCCTATCATAGAGCATTATATACCTACGTATCACCTTGACATATTATATTAATATACATCTTTGTTTTGATTTCCGCATTGACTAACATGAATAGCTTGCCAGTACGTGTTGAATCGTTAGTCGCATAACTTCGATTTTGAAGACACTGTTGTAAATCAATATGCATTTTCACAATTTATTCACATGACACACGATGTCAACCGCTTATGGAATTTCCTGTGTGAAAAAAAAGTGTTGCGAAGTGAAGTAATATGTCCAAGATGTGAACATTTAATAAAGTTGGATAATGCTGCTGAGAATCATATATTCCACTGTAGAAATACTCAT
>JANQDE010000178.1:40784-78982 GCA_037157785.1 Cephalotes varians
TGTTCCTAAAATTTGTCAATTTGTCGCTTATTTCTTAATAATGCCACCACCGCGACATAGATTTTTAACAAATGAATTAGAGTTAAGTGAACACAGCGACATGTAATCGGAAGTCATTTCCTATTTTTTCTCGAGGGGGGAGCAGGGAGGAGGGGCGAAGCCCCTCCACCTGCGGAGGGGCGCAGTCCCCCCCTGCCTATACGCTTACAACACAAAAAAATGTACATGTTATCGGAAAAAAAAATTTGTTTATGAAACTTTTTTTGTTCATAACTTTTTTGCGAACAATGACCGCCGGATAAAACCTTCGGAACCTTACTCGGGGCCACGATCTTGACAATATATGCCAAGCTCAAGGTCATCGGAAGCTGCTCCCCTTTTCTGCAGTTTTACCGAAAACGCATTTCACAAGTGAAAAATTTAAACTTTTTATAACTATTTTAAGACGAAATTGTATCACCGATAAATGTGATGCGGAAAAGACTTTGCGCAAGATTTATGATAAAGAATCAAATATCCCGGGTGGAAATTACGACCTGGCACTATAGGTCCCAGCTAGTTTTCCACGAATTAATGTGGATGCTATCATGGAAAGCTAGCCTGGGGCTATACTGGGCAGTAACGCCAAAAATGGCCAGTCCCAATATTGGAAAATTATTTGACCCTGGTTCGCAATGTGGTGTAACCGTAGTATTGGAAAATTGTCTAAGCCCTGCCTCGCGGGATAATGTTGCCCCAAGATATTAAATTTGTCTAGCCGCTATCTAGGAAGAGATGGGGTAATTAGATTTAAAATAAATGAATAAATATCAAGACGATTATAAATTTATATATATATATATATATATATATATTGCTTTTATTTTTCGTACACGTACAATAGCTAGTAAAACAAACTGAGTTTAAAAATTACACTTTTTAGAACACTTTTTAGTTACAAAGAAGTAATATTTAGACTTATATTTAATAATATGTAAATATTTGTGTGCAATTATGAACGTGCAATGTGTATAATAAGGGACTATAGCTGGGCCACTCAAACTACATGCAATAACTGCATGGAACAGGATTGGTAGTTCGATACAAGCCACGATTATAATGTCGAATAACTTTATGAAATGTTGAATAACTTTACATTTTATTTGTATATTATTTAATAATATATTAGTTATATTAAAATATGGTATTATAATTCTGCATCACTGACCGGGCGCTAGCCCCTGGCTGGTTTTCCCATCTTGGCACCTCCGCACAATTCTACCTAGATGAAATACTAGATGAAATACAGCGCCTGGTTAGATTTCTGATACTAGCGTGCCACGACATTCTCCACAGAGACCAATATAAAAATTTAGATCGCCCAGAAATATTTCCACCCGGGATAGAATGCGAATTAATAGCATATGCCTCAGATAATATTGTGTATGACGCGTTCTATGAAAAAATAAACTAAAAAAAATAAGGTTAAAGATGTTCCATTTCTTCTCACCTGCCTGTATTCAACGGTTTAGATTTATATATGATAAAAAAACATGTGATTTTCTCCTCAAATAAATTAATCAAATTATTAAAATAAAAAAATTATAATTCTAATCTCTGTTTCTTTCCTCCACAATCCTAAAATATTTTATTACTCCCTTCTGTGACATCATCTGCTTATAACTTCGAGATCTGCACGTTCCTGTTTTTCTTATATCGCTTGTTGGAACGAGTTTTCCCCTTTTTTTCCCTACAATTAAGAATCTATCAATAATGATAGCTATTCAGTAGTAGTGGTACGATTCAATGCAAGAGAGAACGCATCCGAGAAGATGGTAGGTATGCATAGAGAGAGAGAGAGAGAGAGAGAGAGAGAGAGAGAACGCATACGAGAATCGCAATGAATGAGAGAGAGAAAACATGTGGCGACAACTTTTATTTTTAGTGAAATACCTACGTCAGGTCATATCTAAATCAAAGAAATAAATTAATAGAATTTTATTTTTATTAAATCTAATTTGTTAAATTATCTAAATTAATTGTTAATCTCTAATCATTGAATTTTAATTTTATTAAATTAATCTTGTTAAATTATCTTAATTAATTGTTAATATCTAATCGAAGAAATAAATTAATTGAATTTTATTAAATCTAATTTGTTAGATTATCTAAATTAATTGTTAATTAATTAACTGTGATACCCCTTTTCTGTGCATCACCCCTTGCATTTTGCAAGAGTATTAAATTAAATTGGGAAATTGCTTTTACTTTATAAAAATCTTTCCTGGGATATTTCATTAGTTCACGCAAAAGTACATCAGCGTAATTTGTTTCTAACTGAGTGATAGTTTTGATTGGGTAGTTCAAAAGGGTCTCTTGAAAAATACTAGAGATTTTATCTAATTTTGTTCTTTAATAAAGAGAATTTTGCGATGTTGCTTGCTTTGAAATTAAAAATTATCTCCACTCTTTACAATTCCTTATGCTCCACTCTTTATGTTCCTTAAGATGAAATATTTTTCTTCTTAATCGCAGAAATACATGTCGCCATCTTAATCATTCGCAAGAGAGAGTGAATAAACCATATGTTTTTGTACAAATAATTTTCAAATTTTATTTTTCTGTAAAGATATTTTGTTTTTTTTATTTTAACTTAGCTACTAATATGTGATTGACGATTTTCTCTTAATTTTACAATATAATTTTGCGTATAAATTTTGACTAATTTAGTCTTTTTAGTCTTTCTCAAGACGAACCGATTCCCATTATTTACATTTTTAAACGCAATGGAAGTTTTTGTTATTCACTTCATGGCTAATTGTGTACATATGACGCGACGTGTTCGATCGCTACGAAAATAAAGAAAATAAAGGTAGTAAAAGCAGCCAACCATGTAATCTGTGTCGAGGTGCGTTAAATCGGGTATTAGCGATTATGCATAACTTATTGCTGTTTATAGATTGATCGATCGTTATTAGTTACGCTTTAACGGAAACACGTGGCGTGTCTTCGGGCGTTTACCATGCTGTTACATACCTTGAAAATAGCAAGTACCATTTCTGAGAATATTATGACATTTTAAAGTCATCTAAGAGACATCTTAAAATTTTGGGAACATTTTAGGACTATCAGAAAGATATCTGTTTTTTATTTATGTATTATTCTGCATGTATAGCTTCTGCAAAAAATTTAAAATTGGAAATGTGTTAATGTTTATATTTTTTACAAAAATGAATTTACTAAAACTATATGAATATGAAACAATTGCATGAATAATAATTGAAAAATTTAAATATTTAAGCAAATTGTACAATTTTATTTAAAGATGTATTACATCCCAAAGTATTATAAAAAATTAAAAAATTTTATAAATTGCTCTATTATTACGTTTAAATATTTCTGTAAAATTTGAGCATAATTCTTTTATTGGTATAATAAAAATTATTTAATTTTTTATTTAATTTTGAATTACGTAACATTACGAATTAAATCAAATTTTGTATTACATATACTAATAAGACTCTAATAAATATTTGTGCAAAAATTCGTTTGGATCCACTTATTTGTTGTTCATTAAAAAGTTATTAACAAAAGAAGGAAAATTTTACAATTTTTTTGGAAAATATTACAATGACACAAGATAAGCAAAGGACAGCGCCTCAAAATATTACAATGACACGAAATAGGTAAGAGTAAACAGTAAAATATTTATTTAAACATTATTTCAGAAGAATTTTTACACAACATTTTATCTTTTACTTTAAAAGAAACATATACGAAAATGCGAGATCAAAGATTTTTTATTTAAATCGAGATAATTTTATTAATCTTAATTAACAAATTAATTGCTTTATAAATTATGAAATATTTATTAAATATTTTTCAAAATTTAGGAAAAATTTTCAAAAATAGGAATTTGGACAATAACAACGTAGCTTTAAATGCTATGGACGCATATATGCATCCAACAAAAACTCGGTGTGAGCGCATATATGTGTTTGGTAGAAGTTACTAGCATAGACTATGGACGCATATATGCGTTTGTCAATCTTTTTAACTTCTCACATATTGCAGTTACAATTATCAGTATATGAAATGAATACGTTCTTTAATAACAGTAAATAAAAAAGTCTATTTATATCCATTTATATTATCTCCTGCAGTGTGTGAAACGAAACACTTTTTCGCACATGTGCATTCGAGTGTGGCATCAATGCCGTATTAATGTCAAACTTATAGAAATTTTCGAAGGCCTTATTTCTATAAAAATTAAATAGAAAATTTCTAGAAAATTTTTACAAAATATTTAAACAATTTTAATTTTATCAATATATATAAAAGTTTTATTTTTTGCGAAATGAATCTAGTATAGATATGAAGTATTTATGTCATTTAAAAATGAATATTTTGTTTGTTGTTTAAAATAAGTTTAAAGTTTTCCATATTTATTGAATTCAAATATTCAGATTAAAATCATTAAAATATTTTTAAGTTAAGATATGTTTTAAATTTTAATGTTACTAATAAAATAATTTATTCGAAAATAACTTTCTTGCATTATTTAACTTGACGTAACTGAAGAATTAGAATTATAATTTAGTTGCGCCTTGTATAATCAATCACAAAGTTCACACTAGTAAAAAAGTATTCCGTTTCTAGCAATCCATTAACCGCGCGCCATCCACACGGAGCTTCGACTGGGAGTATTCAGCATTCAAAGGATTAAAAAAATGTTAGATTTGAATTTTAATTTACATAAAAAGAATAAAAAATGTATGAATTTTAAAAAATAAATTGTTGTTTGCTATAATTTAAATTATATAAAAATACTTTGTTTTTTAATTAATTAAATCAAAGAATATTTTATTTTATTATTAGAAATTTATGATATTGAAGGATATAATTTTATAATATAACGTAGCGTGTATTATAGATTTTTGTACTCGCAGTAAATTTTGGAATATCAGTATGACAGATTTCCTAACTTCAACAGTCGTCAACTTTAACGATTAATATCTTGCTTCGCCGGATAGAGCAACGCTTTTTTCTGATTTGTGTCATTGTAATGTTATATGTATTACAATAGGTTTCGAGATGTTCAAAATATATTTATATATAGCAAATTATGTCGTTCAGTATTAATATAAACTATGATATTTTCTAAACTGTTTTGTTAATAACTTTTTAATAAACGACAGCTAAAAAATCTTTTGGATATCACTCAGGCCTCATGATCTTGACAATATATATCAAGGTAGCGTTTGTCTCCGTTATTGTCAATATTTATTAAATAACACATATGCGCCGAAGAAGTTTACACTATATGTCACATATATGCGCGCCCCAGCGTACATGTGTTAACAGCATTATCTAGTAGTAGCTTAATTGAAAAGAATCTTGTTAATTCAATAATTTAAACATTAATATTAATGACGATGAAAACATACATGTTACACTATTGTTTTAATGAAATACTATTTGTTGAATAAATAACATTATTTTTTGTTAGGTTACTGTTAGCTAATGCTGTTAATATAATAATTTTCTTTTTTGTGTAAGAATTTAAGAATTAATTTCGAGAATTTCAAATTACGTCAATCAATCTAAAATCAACAAAATATCGAGAGAATGCAATATTTCTTTTTCTTTTTTCTCTTATGCACACACACACACACACACACACACACACACACACACACATATACATACACACACACACAGACAGTTTATAATGCTTACTTATTTTCAGTGTCCATTTCTTAGTTCGTGCACAGTCGCCAATCTGCAACCTATTATGTCTTGCGTGAATGGCAGCTTGAAAGAAGCCACTCTAGAACGGCTATTTTCCGCGAACAAAGACGGAATCCATGCCGACTTTTTTTCGTATCAATTTCATCACCGACTCTAATTCGATCTCATTGTACTTGCTTTTGTTCCGCTTTTTCTTTTTTTTTTTTTGCGCGCATGGCCATCTTAATCGGTCATATCGAGGAGCAATAGATAATTCAAAAAGAACTGTTACTACCAAGATATTACATTTTTGTCCTTTCTATTTCAGGTATGATCCATGAAATTCACCAATCCGTGGACATGCTCCAACACCGGTGAGTCGTATCAAGAATCGTTACACAATCATTTTGTGATAATCCAATTGATCTTTCTATTTTCTCTACCGAAGAAAATAAAAATAAAAAGACAAAGTGTCCAAAAAGGAAAAATTATATTTTGGGAGATGATAGTATCGATCATTTTAAGCAAAAATATTCATGAATGTGTGTCCTATTCCGAGCGACTTCCAAAATTGAACATGCAATTGTAAAATTCCTGTAAGAAAGAGATACTACGTATTTTTTTAATAATTCATTGTTCACAGATGATACATATTTTAAAGTTTATAATAAATTTTCAAGAATTCCACCGTTAATATCATTTTTTAATTTTTGTAAAAACATGACGTGTTAACATTCGTTTGAATGCATCGTGATGTTCTTTTATGCGAACAATAACATTCATAATGTGAGCAAGCAGTTCGTCTAGTGTATTCACTCTTCACATTTTATTCTTCATCCAAATACAAAAATCCAACGGGATAGATCTAAGAATGTTGATAGCCAATTAAAGGCATTATTACGAACAAATCACCAATTAGGGAAAGTGGCGTTGAGATATTGCATCACAAGTCAAAGGTAAATGTCCCAATGGCCGGACACGTCCCAATGTCTGACCATAATGCAAAAAAATATTTACTATTTATTTGTACAATTACACAGCCACACAAAAAAAAATTGACTTCCAGGCCCAGAGGTCAGACCATGTTTTTTATATGTTTTTTGGGTCGCTGAATAAGAATCTGAAGTCCATTTAACCCTATCACCTCACCATTTTTCATAACCTCAAAAAATTAATGTTCTTACACAAAAAAATCGAATTTTGGGTCCTGATCTCAGACTACGTTTTTTATATGTTTTTGGGGTCGCTGAGAAAGAATTCCAAGTCCATTTAACCCTATGACTTGACCATTTTTTATAACCTTAAAAAAACCGATATTTTCACACAAAAAAATTGACTTTTGGGCCCAGACATCAGAGCATGTTTTTTATATGTTTTTCGGGTCGCTAAAAAAGAATCCAAAGTCCATATAACCCTTCAATATCACCATTTTTCATAACTTAAAAGAAACCGATAAGTCTATTCAACTCATGCTTACTATTTTTTTTCTCATAACCTCCAAAAACCCGATATTCTTTGCATTTTAACATAGTGAGCTTATAATAAGCTCACTATGTTAAAATGCAAAGAATATCGGGTTTTTGGAGGTTATGAGAAAAAAAATAGTAAGCATGAGTTGAATAGACTTATCGGTTTCTTTTAAGTTATGAAAAATGGTGATATTGAAGGGTTATATGCTTATAATAAGCTCACTATGTTAAAATGCAAAGAATATCGGGTTTTTGGAGGTTATGAGAAAAAAAATAGTAAGCATGAGTTGAATAGACTTATCGGTTTCTTTTAAGTTATGAAAAATGGTGATATTGAAGGGTTATATGGACTTTGGATTCTTTTTTAGCGACCCGAAAAACATATAAAAACGTAGTCTGAGATCAGGACCAAAAATTCGATTTTTTTTGTGTAAGAACATCAGTTTTTTGAGGTTATGAAAAATGGTGAGGTGATAGGGTTAAATGGACTTCAGATTCTTATTCAGCGACCCAAAAAACATATAAAAAACATAGTCTGACCTCTGGGCCTGGAAGTCAATTTTTTTTTGTGTGGCTGTGTTATGAATAAAAAAAATAATTATTGTAAAAAAACTCCAATATTTGATGTTTAATTAGGAAAAAAGTAAACCAAATTAAAAAATTTTTGTATTAAAAAAAATTATTAAATAAACATGCGTCTATGATTTGGTGAAATGGTGGTCCATCATTAACAAAATCGTTAAGCGTAACTGTTCAGTTTATAATGCATAAATTGGATATTTAATTATATTTGTGAGTAAATTATAAAACACCTAATTTTAAAAATGAATTAGAAATTTATGTTGACAAAAATCATCATAAAAATCATAATTAAAATGATATTTTTAGTGTCCGGGGATTGGTACATTGAAAGTACCAGTGGTCTCAATCGCCGGACGCATGTGTAAACTTGGTTTGTGAGATTAGTGTCATGCAGCTTTATAAATGTTACTGATTCTTTCAGTAAGTATAATAATTACATATTTTTAAAGACTTAATTGCTTATGAGACTTTTTAAATTATAACTTTTAAAACTATTCTTCGATTTTATTTACAAATGTTAAAATAAAATATTAAATCATAATAGATATTATTATAACAATTGAAGTCCAAAATTTTTTATAATCTTATTGTGCATATAAAAAGTCTTTCACTGACCAATTAATTGGCTTTCTTCTTTTAAAGATAGAATGATCAGTAGTCCTATCGTACAATACATTCAATTTGTGATTTATTTATTTTTTTGTCATGTAGTGTAGTTTTTGTCATGTAGCGTAGTTTTTCCAAAGAGCACGAATATCCAAAATCGGGACATAAACATCTTAAAGACATCATTAAAACGTCAAATATTCCGATTTTGGATATGCTGTCTGATTAGTTTTTTCAAAATTATGCAAGTATAAATTAATGATTAAAAATATTAAATTACTACAAAATCAAATTTTTACTTTTACAAATAAAATGAAGATAAAAAGGACAAAAGTAATCGATATTTATTGATAAATAATGCAATACATGCTATTAAGCAAGAGATTCCACTTAGACGAGCCAGCAAAATATATGGAATTCTAAAAACTACGCTGCATGATAAATTAAAAAACAAATCATAAATTAAGTGTGCAATGGGCCCATCAAACATTCTATCCTTTGAAAACCAGTTAGTTGATTGGATTTTGTATGTAACAAAAAAAAGTTTTCAGTGACCAAGGAACAACTATTAAATAGTGTGCAATTATTAATGGATCAGTTACAAAAAGAAAATCCTTTTACAAATAACAGACCTAGACGTCATTGGTACGAAGCATTTATTCTTCGACGCCTTCAGCTATCGAGTTGCACAGAATTTAACAACTAGAGCATCAGTTAGTGAAGATTGTTTAAGAAAGTAGTTTAATGAAGTTCGTCAGTACTTATTAAAAAAAGAATTGCTCTCTATTGATGCTCCACGATGCTTTAATTGCGATGGAAGCTCCTTTTTATTTATATCCTTTTATATCTAAAAGCAAAGCAAGTTATTGTTGGTGTTAAATCAGTATATAAAATTGATACTAAATCAGTATATAAAATTGTAAATGCTGATGAAAAAGAGGCACTGACAACATAGTAATGATTAGTGCTTCCGGAGTTATGGCACCTCCTATGATAATGTATGCTTACAAAAGAATACCAGCAATTATAACGCAGAGTATCCTAAAAGGATGAAGTATTGGAATCTCAGACAAAAGATAGATGACTGCTGAGTTATTTTATGAATATGTTGCTAATGTATTCTATCCGTGGTTGAAAACCAATAACATTCCCCATGGTATTATTCATGGCTGGGCATTCTTCGCACTTAACATTGCCTTTGAGCAATTTTTGTCGACAGCACGAGATTGAATTAATAACTCTGTATATTTTACAGCTATTGGATGTTGCGGTTTTCCATCCTTTAAAATTAGCTTGTAAGCAAACTGTCAATAATTTGAGGCTAGAAAATAATGGAGAACGCCTTAAAAAAAGAGATGTTTGCTCCATTGTTAAAAAAGACTATTGATTCAATAGATCTTGCTTCCTAAAAATGAATTTCAAACGTGGACTTTATCCTTTTATACTAGATGTTGTGAA
This sequence comes from Cephalotes varians, assembly GCA_037157785.1. Classification (NCBI taxonomy): domain Eukaryota; kingdom Metazoa; phylum Arthropoda; class Insecta; order Hymenoptera; family Formicidae; genus Cephalotes; species Cephalotes varians. The sequence continues at coordinate 50,609 of JANQDE010000178.1, forward strand.
TTTTAATATTTTGAACAAGAAGAAGAAATCTGAGAATACTGAATCTAATCAAACAGATTCTGAAAAACAATTTATTCATTTTTTTGAACGGCAATTGCCAGAAGAAATGCTCCAAATATTTAAAGCGACAGAGAGAGTAGGAGTCTGGAATGGTGAAGTTAAAAATGAAGGACTTTTTCAGTATTGGCTGAAAATGAAGGGAAAAACTCGGTAACACACTTGACAAAGTCAAAATCTGAATTGTACTAGTCTGTTTAAGGAAATTATAAATATTACATATTAATTTACTATTTTTTTTAATTACTATTTTTATTTTTTTATTAACTTACTTTATTAAGATTATATTTTTATTTCAATTCTATAGGTAATATTGATTTTGTAATAAATCTAATAATTATATAAGAGGTGATCTTAATAATAATGAAGAACAGACAACTACAAATTAAAATCGAAGCGCATTAAACGATTATATTCAAAGAGCATTGTATACAGATAAAGATATTCCGATTATTTTAGGTTTGGATGATGTTCATGAATCTATAGCAACTGAGAGTACTTCAGCAAGCGAAATAGCAATTATTCAGTCTGAGGAATCACAATCAACTATCCCTAATCTTTTTATATGTCAGGAAGAAAATACCTTCGAATATACTACAGTTCAACAGGTGGACTCTCTATCTAACATCGTCTTTGACAATTTGGAATTGCAAGAAAATAATAGAAATATTCAAAATATTTCTGATAAATAATAATACATATTGCATGTATAGAATTATAATAAATACTTGGTGAAGCAATTAGTATAACAAATTTAATTTCTTTTTACAGATATAGAGCGAGATATTCCAAATGTTCCTTCTCTTTTCAAAAATACTCTTTTTTGGCCTAGAAATTCAACTCAAAAAAAGAAAAGATTGAGGGATAAAATTCCTGCAGTTGCGACTTCAGATGAATGGGTGAAATATCACACAAAAGAAGAAGAAAAACTTAAAAAACAAAAAATATAAAAAGAAAATAAGAAAAAAGAGAACAAAAAAAAACTGCAAAAAATCAAAGAAATTGAAGAAAGAAACAAAAAAAACTAGAAAAAATAAAATAGAAGAAAAAAATTGTTCACAAAAAAGTTATAAAAAAAGAGTACCAAAGAAAAATCTTATGTGATTAATTAATTATTTTATTTTATTGTTTATTCTATTAGAATTCTATTATTCTCTATTGTAATTTTATTGTAACTTTTGACAAAAATAAAATATTAAGTATGAGGAATTTAAATTAGAATTGTATTTTGTCTACAGTTATTTAAATATCTATTTATATTAATATTTCCTGTCAGCATGTTAATTTTTAATTCTGGTCGGACACTGGAACAAGTTACGTCCGGATATTGGATCATAATCTAGCTGTCCAGCCATTGGTACATTGACGTACTTTATTTATTTCAATATTTCATTAAGAATAACTATTAAAGATGGATTCAAATAATTTTTTCCTAATTAAGGAAACCTTAAGTTTTTAAATAAATGTAAATATATATATATATATATAAACCTTTCTAATATTAAGATTGTATTATTTATAATGATATACGCTTAAACGTCCGGTCATTGGGACATTTACCTTATGATGAAGAGTTCCGTCATGTTGAAAATACATAAGTTGTATAGCCAAAGGAATATCTTCTAGTTGTTCTGATAATGCATTTTGTAGAAATTCCAAATATTTTTGTTTTTAATGAGATCTATCAATATCGATCATACGATATCACACATTGATAGAGAAACGTAAAAATTTGTTTCTACAATACAATTGAGAAATTTATGTATCGTCGATGCTTTCCTACGCAAATTCCGGATCGTAGAGTGTTTTTTAAAGTTTTCAATACATTATATAGAAGTGGTATGCCCCCAGTATTCATGTTTCATCTGAACGACGTCATAAAATGGAGGAACAGAAAAACATAAATAGTTTAGCTTAGCGCTCTACTATTAGCATGTGAAAAATTGCTACACATCTCTATATTACGAACATGTACATGTGGATTTTCGTGAGACTATCGATGATTGTTATGTGTTGTTTATTCTATTATGAGTGAATGTATTTTCTAAATCGGAATCAGTGTATTATTCACTGATTTGCAGTGCTATACTTAATTGTGATCATTAGTGAGTATTCACTGTTTCTCAGCGATTTTAATTAAGAGGAGATAGTTTCACTCATCAGAATCAGTGTATTATTACTGAAAGACAGTACATATTTCACTGATTGATATAATTATAAGTGTCACGAACTGACGAGGATTTAGAATTTAGAAGTCCATTTTTGGGTCAGTACATCGAAGTACTTTACCCGGGATCGGACTAGTTTGTGCGTTAAAGGTTATTGAGTTAGTTCCCGAAAAGGTAAAGGAGTTTGTATTTAAGATAACGCGGATCGGTTTTTTTAATACCTTTAAAATGTGGGTAGTTAATTTTAAAATCGAGAGGAATCAATTTGTAATTTAGAGGTTGGTGATTTGAAATGGTTTTGGAATGATTTGGTAAGGAGGTTTCGATTTTACTTAATTTAAGGTAGAGTGGGAAAGGATCTTGATTAAGAATTTGGTACTGTTTTATTTGATATCTGATCCTTTTAATTTGGACTCTACGTCCRCTTCTTTTRGGCATTTAGATTTAGCTTTCCTTTTTATTGAATTAAGAGAGATGGTTGCTACACTCTTAGGCAGCGCCACCTATAYAAACAAACTGTTGCTACACTCTTCGGCAGCGACAGTAAAACTATTTGATTCAAATATCAAACCACCTATTTAAACAAACTGTGGCTACACTCTTCGGCAGCGACAGTAAAACTATTTGTTTCAGATATCAAATTTTACAGTAGAATCCAGTTGATTAAAACTTTTACCCTTTATTTTGTGTAATAACTTCTTTGTTCAACCCTTTATAATGTGTAATTACTTCTTTGCTCAAGGCCCAAATTCGTAGTTTACAGATTAAATTATCAGTAAAGACTACTGCAGCTACTAATTGTGTTCTCCCTTTTATATCAAAGATGATAGGAACCCCCGCGCAAGTTTCCTACCACCTTGTTTCTTCGCAAAGTTTTAGAGGGGGAAGATTCTTACCCACGCGAAATCGAATCTAAAATCGATTTATTGTGATAGCTCGACCCATCACTGTTCTTATCAGTCATTGAATTCTCGTTGCTACAAGACTCCATTGTTAGGATTTAAATTCTTGGGTTTCAAGTTCCTTCCAATCGTTATCTGTTTTAAAATACATGTCCGCTCGTAACATAAGTATAGCATTGAAATCAAAGAAACATCACTGATTTTGATTTAAAGAATAGCTTCAGTGAAGTGAGTGGAAGCAGTTGACGATTAGTATGTAACCAACAACAAAATTCTAGACGCACTCTGTAAAGAGTCTTTTGTATATGTTGTAGATAAAATGGATACAAAATGTCTTCTCACATGTGATATTCGCTGTACATGTTCGTAATATACCGAAACGTGTAGCAATTTTTCACATGCTAATAGTAGAACTATGGCTATACTATTTATGTTTTTCTGTTCCTCCATTTTATGACGTTCAGATGAAACATGAGTACTGGGGAAGCATACTTCTATATAATGTATTGAAAACTTTAAAAAACACTTTATGATCCGGAATTTGCGTAAAAAAGCGTCGACAATAAATTTCTCAATCATAGCAATGACATTATCATCGCAGAAGCTATAAACATATCTGCATATATAGTTGACATTTGTGAATATGTGCGACATTTTTAACAACTTTTACAGTGTTACAATCAACACAATAGTCAACTGCATAACAGTTACAGTGGCAGAAGGGAAAGTAAACAGCAGACACAGTGATAATATTGCACATCAAATTCAAACTATCTCGGAAATCGTTCGAAATAAAACACACATTCATTGAATATTTTTACTTGAAATGATCGATACTATCTCCCAGAATATTGGTTTTCTCTCTTTTATAATAAAATGTTTGTAAAAAAATATAATAAAATTCCATGTATAATAAAATTATTTCAAAACTTATAAAAATAATAATAATAAATTATAAAATTTAGTTTGGTTATAAGAGATATTTAATTTAATATAAGCGCATATACAAGGTGTCCTATTTTAACGTACCACCTCCAAAAACTTTTTTATTTTTGATTGTATTATAGAAAAAAATGTTTCAGACAAAAATTGTTTGATATGAAGGGAGACATATGATTCCAATATGGGTCATGTCATCGTTTTCAAAAAATTTTAAAGGCGACTAGTTTTTTAAATGGAACTTGGTTTTTTCTCTCAGACGAAAGTTACAGATCTCATCAAGACGTTTTCAAAATATATCCTATCATTGCTTTTTGTATAAATAATTTCAGAGATATAAAGCTTCAAAGTTTATAAAATCATTAGCTCCATGTATGTTTCGTGCAAAAGATGATTGGTAGTACAATGTATTGCCAATAAAAAAAAAATTGAAGCAATAGATCAATGCAAAATAGCGTTTGTGAGCAATTTAATGAAAATTGAATATAACAATGCTTTAACTTTTTTTTTAATTAAAAGAAATAATCATGTTTTATATTTTTTTACTTTTTAAAATGTTTCTAAATCCCTAGAAAACCGGGTTAGTCTTTTCATTCAACTTTTCGACTATTCGACTAATGCATTTTAGATTTTTCTTATGTTCTCCTCTGAAACTTATTTCTCGCAGCTTAGATTTGTATTATTCTCGATCTCATTTTATTCTACCCTTGTTCATTTCTCAAAATCTTCGAAAGTGAGGAAGCGTTTCCTGTTGCTTTCCGAGCCAAGATTGAGAAAACGAATCTAAAGATCTTGTGTCGCCGGAACGCTTAGATTTAATGCTCCGTTGATGCATGATCAGCAAAACAATGGTGACAGGGCAAAAGCCGCGAAGTAACGGGGCGCCAAAAAATAACTATAAATCCATCGTCGGGCCGGGAGGAAACGGGCGGACTCCATGTCCTCATCTCGTGTTTACCAGTCTTTGTGAGTATTCTACCCGGATGTACCCGGTAGAATAAATCACTCGAAAAGAGCTGGAGAAGGAGACCGCGTGATCCTTCCTACCTATGCTATAGATCATCGGTAACGATCGGCATGAAAAACCGGGAAATCCGATAAGTCCGGGAGTGGCGCCCTTTCCGGGTGAAGGAAGCACGAAATTCATCGGCGATTCCACTAGCGACGCTTCCGCCGATATTTTCTCATTACAATGGTGAAGGCAAAGAGATAGGAGGAAGGGAGAGTGAGAGAGTAGTTGAAGGTTCCATAGGGAAGGAAGACAAGGAGTGTAACGCAAAGGATGAAAGAACTCACGAGAAGGATTCCGATCAAATATATCGATTGTCCCATGGGAAGGACATTCCTGGAAAATCCTTAAGTCAATCTGGAAGGATTATGGATGCTTGAAGAAAGTGGAGAGAAGGGTGAACGAAGATGATTGCGTGAAAAACGAGGAAAATATAAGTGTAAGTGTATGTGTAAGTGATGGCGAATTAGATAAATAATAATTGAAATAAATATCGCCAAGATGATTGGATTTTATTTCAGATAATCTTTCTTCTTTTTTGCGTTATTTAAGAAGATTTTATTCTCTTGAAGCACAATAGTAAATATCTAAATGCCGCATTATTATTTACAAATGAGACACATTAGAATATCGCCATTTCCTCCGCTTGTAAAACCTTTATTTAAACCATTTTTATTATTTAAACCATTCTTCCGAAAACTTTAAATTTTGAATGAGATTTATGTGATTGCCAGGTAGATAAATTCTTTTCGTGTTTACACGAAAAAAACAATTTTGCTGAAATATCTAAAAATTTATCTAAATACAGATCTGAAAAAAAAATTTTGTTAGATATCAAAATAATTATATAGAAATTCGAGCATAATGAGTAATATTGCAAAAAGTTTTGAGTGGAAAAGTCCAGTAATCAGGTTGTATCCATTTAGGTTTTATTGTACGAAAATCGAAAATAGCGCTTTGGTTTATTTTAATTCATAAAAGTTTTTTCTTCAACAAACGTGTGTACTTAGCGCTTTTTTTTATCTTTTTCTAAAAAATAATTTTGTTATATGTTACTTGGTACGTATTATTTGGATTGTAAAACTATTATCTCTTGAATTATACAATCGCCATTATCACAGAATATACATAAGAAAATACATTCACATAAGAAATAAAATTTCATTAAATAAATGACTTTAATTATGATTAGATGATTTAGAACATAATCTTCTTTAAATTTCCAGTTATGCTTATCAACTTAATTATTAATATTTTTATTGCTCGCTAAATATCCACCTCTCTTATTATGTTTCCATATAATTAAATATCTTCTAAATCTCAAAAGTATATTTGACTCCTCCAAAAATTAACATTGTAAAAATTCTTGTATACCGAATCATTATATAAATCATTAATGATTATTATTACTACAAATGTTGTATCTTATGATATGATAAAAATATTGTTTAGTGATAGATTATTTTTCTCTTTTACTAATATAACATAAGGGCACTCTGTAACAGAGAATAGTTGCGTGCAAATTATTCTCACTCCTTTTATTTTTTCTGATACGATTTTCTCCCTTCACTTATGCATACAGAGGCACTCCGTCTTATAAACTCACACAAATAGACAGAATCTTTGTAAAGGGAAAATCACGAGCATGCCTGGACTCAAAATCACATCTCTGCCTGACATTTATTTTATGCTTCTCGTCCTGATGAAGTAAACTGAAATGTTCATGAAACGTGGACATTTAATGATGTATCAAGACACGGAGATACTCGCAAATCTCTTCTTATTGAAAAAAATGCTCGTGGAAGCTCAAAAGCTTAAATTTCTAAATATTTTTTAATTATGCCATTAAAATTTAAGAATTTTTCAGATTGCATAATACTGATCTAATAACATCAATTTGATTTAATTATGAATTTAAATTTAAGTTAAATTACATGAAAAATGTGTGTGTGTGTGTGTGTGTGTGTGTGTGTGTGTGTGTGTGTGTGTGTGTATGTGTGTGTGTGTGTGTGTGTGTTGTGACGATTATGATTAAAAAAGCTGCAATTTACGTATGCTATTAAGAATCAAGTATTTTAATTATATTATTCAGACTTAGGAGTTTTTCCGGTCGCTAAATATTAATACCTAATGTGAAAGTTGATAAAATGACGGAATTATCATAGCGGATATCAAAATAAAAAAAAATTTGAATTTTTTGAATAAAATATATATAAATATATATATAATTAAAATACTTGATAGAAATTCTTAATAGCATACGTAAATTGCATCTGTTTTAATCATAATCGTCACAACAAATACCTTTTAAGAGTTGGAAGTCCTACTTAATTTTGATTGTAACAAAACTTCTCCAACACGTCACATATCATAGTTATAATATGTCAAATTAAAATAATTCTTTTTGCAACTTTAATCGCAAATTTCTTAAAATTATAATGTGATAAAACAATTTAGTAAATGGGATCTTGTTTAGCGCTCAAAATACTACAGAAAATGATAATCTTTGGCACGGAGCCACACGACATTTCTTGTACATTTTTTCTTGAATAATATAATGTATTATAATTATATATATGTATAGTCGTGTAAATGTAATACATACATAAAAAACTTATCAGTGTAAATAATGTAATCGATGCGATCAACGTCAGATGTCTGACAAATGTCTTGGAGAGAACATTTAATATCCGGAATTATTCGCGGTTTTGTCAACAAAATGCCTGGATTCGGATATGAAATGAGTGTAGAATATGCCAATGACGAATAGAAATATCCGCCTGCGAATATCTGTTGACGTATTTGAAATGAGTCTTCCTTGCGTTTTTCTCTTTCTTTAGAGTATACGAAGCTCAGTTAATAAATCTCGAAACAAATGTCATTCATCCTGACAGTAGTCGACTAGTGTTTCTATTCGAGCAATAAATTTGGCAGGAAATTGTCGCATTAACTACAACATAAATTATCTTAAACATTTATGCGGCTGCAGGTGCGGCTGACGTTCTGTTGAGCCTGTTATAAAGACTCCCCGACATCGTTGATTTTTATTAAATTCAGCGGTGTGATGGACACTTGAAGAAGGCGGATGATTGAAGACACCAAAAGATTGTTCTAGATCGTGTGCAAAAATCTGATACGTTCCGCATGAAAATTTCGCATAATTTTCTGAATTTTATGTCGGTGTAAATCATTTGCGTGTTACAAGAGAGCTCGTCGATTAAAAAAAAAATAATAAAACTGTTTTTTGCGTTAATGGTCGTTCTTCCTGAAATCAATGATCAAATAGAATATTCAATTAATGGAATTATCATGCTTTCATTTTCTGGTCGAAATTAGTAGCACTACATTTTATCGATGCCATTTTATTACTAAAACAGATACATTTCATGCTTTTTTTTATTAATTAGCATTCCCCAGTTATTTCAAGGCATAAATATTGTGGATTCTCTGGATATTTTATCAAATGAATTATGTCAAATGCTGAAATTGACGCGCAATTTTGGTATCAAATTTCAACAATAACAGGCCGTAGTCGCGTGGGATAGAGAAGAATACCGCTGAATGAATATTTATGTACGGATAGTAAGCAGCTATAGTCGACATCCGTTGTACGGATCGACATATATCTGAAAAAAAAGGGATATCGATTCATCAATATTTATGAACGTACAAAATGTGAATGTGAAGGACCTTTCACGCGTCAAAGTAACGTAGGTTACATTTTAAAGGAAGTCTAAAATCGTCTAACAGTGTAGTTTAAAGCAGTTTTTTAAAACTTAATATACTTCTTTTTTCGTACAAAGTTATAGTTAATTAAAAAATATCTACTTGTATATTATTTTGTATTAAATTAAAGATAATATATTAAGATATTAAATTAAATATATTAAAAGTAAATTTTTAAAAACTATTATTTAATTTTGAAAGCATAAATATATTAATTATAATAGTGTAGTCAATTTTAACATAACAAATAATAATAATATTTTTAATAATAACAATAATAATAGTTATTTTTTATGAATAGCAATATATAATGCAATTTTTAATTGATTATTATTTTTTAATATTTTAATTGGTTCTTATTTTTTATTGGTTTTATTTAAAATCAAACTTGGAATATTTGTGAGCAATAAAGAGGAATAAGGCGAAGAGTCTACTTAAGAGAATTGCATTTATTATTAATAAAGCTATCACTTAAGTTAGAATAATAATCATTATTTTAATAATCATTACAATAAATTCGTCGCATTTTTTACCTTTTTTTAAAAAAATAATTTTTTGTTCAAAAGTTATGAACAATATATTGGTGCAAAGTTTTTGCTTCAGCCAGCACGTAGATTTATCACTATTTTTTAACCATTATTTAAAAAAATGACGCTGTAAAAATTAAATAAAGCTACTATTACTTAGATTACAATAGAGAAATCATGATTTTATAAATATTCCATTATTTTAAATACAAGATGCACTTTTATTTTAACACATGATGTAAATAAAATTTTTCTTCCATTAAAAAAAAGGAATTATTAACAAATATAAATATAAGTATAGCCAATATCGCTTTTGCAATAGTCTGTGGCGGATCTTGCTTAATAATAATTTGTGTATTTTAAAATCTTTTGTTCATGCGAATTGCGCGCCGCATTTATCGGTTTTGAAACAATTCTTTTAAGCTGGAATAATTAATTCACACTTTAAATTGACGGGCAATTTAATAATTTTGATTCACACAAATATTTAAAGTCCCCCCTTCCCGAAAAAACTGTAAAGAAATTAAATGAAGAAGAGTTGGATTTTGATTGCCCAATAATATTTATATATAAAAATTCAAACTTTTTAGTCCAAATTGCACGCCGTATATTTTCGGACTTTCAACGCAATTCTAAAACCGAAACTAGATTGCAAATATCACCGAATTATATTAAGCATCAATGTAATGCTACTAGCATCTTAAAAATTGTGAAAAATTTTATTGCAAAAAATATTACCACAGGATTTGAACCTGGAATCTCCCTTCCTTTCCAGGATAGGCGTCTTATGCAATTCAACCACGGAGACGTGTGTGATAATATTTATCGCGCTATTAAAAGACCAACGTTTAATAATGATAAATTCAACAAAACCGCATAAGTGAATAACACACTTAAATAAAGAAGGGCCAATAGTCAAAACTGGATCTTGCTTATCCAATAACACACATACACGTGCACGCACGCGCGCGCGCGCGCGCGCGCGCGCGCACACACACACACACACACACACACACACAGTGTGCGTGTGCGTGCGTGCGTGCGTGCGTGCGTATAAAATAATGAATTTTTAACTGTAAAAGTAATGATAATAATGGTTAATTATTTCATCGAATTCAGTAACGAGTAACGCGTTTGCTTTTCCAACTCTGATGAATGCAATATGTATGTGACATAGTTAATATATGTAATATTATTAATTAAAAACAACTGTACTGTGATCAATGTATTTTAACTACGGTACAATTATAGATAAAGATTTTGGCATAGCTTTTAGATTTCTTGAAAGCAAAAGTAGAGCGAGTCAATGGCATTTTCTCGATATCGGCATGAACGTCTTTTCCAATCCTTTCGGGATTGAAAAGTTACTAAATAACGCTCGATCACGAGCTTCATGTCATTGATGTTTGGCTCAAAGCGAGAGAGAGAGGAACGATAGATGGCCGGCTGATTCATTCAATGTAGCTGATTCATTCAATGTTCTTCTTTTTTCTTCCTTTTTCATTTTATCTAGTTAACGGAACAAAGCTTTAAAGGTCTCTACCAACCCTCTTTTGTCGGCCACCTATCACCCTTTTTCCTTCTCCCTTCTTGAAATTAAAATCTCTCATATCGTTGATAAAAAACAAAACTGTGTACACGTCGATGAATCGTAGACCAGTGGAGGCAGCGCGAGACTTCATGAAAAGAACGATCGAATCGCGTTGCCGCGGTCGATAGCAGCATGAAATCGCTTCTGTCTCTTTTTTTTCTTTCCCTACTTCTCTTGTGTCCTCATAATTTAACTTAAAGGAGGAGCCCACGGTAAAATTTTCAGAAAATCGATTTTTTGGAAACACTTTTAAAAAATCGTTTGAACCTCTAAAAATACGATGCATTCGTTTATAGTGTTATAAATTTTGTTACTGTAAAAAAATGAATTTATTTAATAAAATAAAAGGTAACATGGAGTACATTTGTTTTATTGAATTGATCAGTTGCAATATAAAAATAATCATAATTACATATTAAAAATATTTTATCTTTTGACTTTATAAAATTTCTTCGAACAATCGGATTTCTCTTGAAAAAATTTCTCAATAATTAATAAAAAATTAATGAAAAGTATGCGTTTGTGCGATTCGACGAGAAAAGCCCAGCGTCACCTAACGATTATGGTTACTACATAGTTACTATGCGCGGCGAAGCATAGAAGAGTTGCATAGCAACAAAAGCAAATAATATAGTGCTGAATCAGCTATCTCTTGTTTTTGATTCTCGTGAATGCATGCTTATTCACAAATTTTTATTAATTAATTTCTTATTAATTATTGAGAACTTGCTAAATAGCAAAATCTTTTCTATTTAGTTTACTTTTGCTCCATCTGCCCAAGTAGCATTGTAGCAAAAGTAGCACTGTAACTGTCAGATATCCTGTATGATGCTTGGTATAATATGTATTTGTTTTTGGTGAATGTTTCTGTGAAAATTGGAGGAGAAATAAATATTAGAAAAGATTGTGCATAAAGTGTTGTCTTTGCGAATAAAGCGCGCCATTAATTATTACCATAATTTTCGCCGATACTTTCTTCTGTCTTACTTTGTATAAGCAAATGAGAAGATAAATCACTAACAAGTTAATTTCTGTGGATTGCATTACATCCAACTTTATGATGCATTAATGCGTAAGAATGTCACTACAACGCGATCCATTATCTTTCATTTTGTCAATTAATATTAGTCAAATCCTAACTAACTCGCACCACTTAAGAATTTCATTGGCGTGCGACAGAAGAGGACAATAAATAATGAAAATTTATCAAGGTACACAAAGATACGAATGATCTTTCTTCCAACAGCAAGTAGTTTATAAGATTTCATGCAAGGATTGCAACGCTTCTTATGTTGGTCAAATAAAAAGGCAACTTAAAACAAGGATAAAAAAACATAACAACAACATTAAATTAGACACTTCTAAGCACTCGGTTATTACAGAACACATCCTTAAATATTCACATACGTTTAGGATAACATACAAATTCTTGATACAGAAAGTAACTTCTACAAAAGATCAATTTCAGAAATGTTACACATAAAAGAACAAGAAAACGGGATTTACGCTCAGACTGACACGGAGTTGCTTGATACTGCATATTTTGACATCCTGGATCAACTTTCCAGACTGTAATAGGGATTAGCGCACTTCACATATAATACATAGATCATAACTGGTTCACTTAATTCGTCATATTTTACCGTCACTAAACACACAACACATATTATATTAAGTCAACATATATTATATAAGAACACAAATGGTATATCACATATATTATACCTAATAACTTACACGTATAGCGGTCAAAATTTATATACATAAATTACATGCCATTACGGTCATTTAACAGAACGCTGACAGGAATACATGTTACTTTTTAATCTTTACGTTTTAATTTATCTGACTTCTTACGACATTGTACACTCTGTAATTGTTCATCACACTTTTAAATATGTAAGTTTTACACTATCTACTGATAACCAAGATTCACTTCTTATTGCGGTTCCTAAGAACAATTTAATTGACATAATTTCGCTTCTTTTAATTACTCATACATAGGTTGGACCATACCACAAGTTATTTTAATGATCGACTTCGTTTGTATCTTTGGACAAAAACTTTTCACTTCGAAATGAATAACAGTTTAGATTTTTGCAAAGTGGACTTTCGTTTTTTAATAATTTGACACATGCGTCCGACACATAAGCGAATTGCGATCAACACACTCATCAATCATTGTTCGGATAAAGGCTTGTATCATCTTTCAATTCATGTTTTATTTTTAGTAATTTTTGTTAAATATTCCTTATTTTAGTAATTTATTATTTTTTTAATTGCGTACTGATGAAGACTTAGTAAAAGTCGAAACGATCGTTTACGTAAACAATTTTGAAAATTGTAATTTTATATAATAAACTCTTACGATCTTTCTCAATAACAACTTATTGCTCGTTTGTTGGCCCGTCTTATATGTTTTGTTTACAATAAATAATAATTAAGCGTCAACACATGCGGAAAAAAACGAATATATGACTGTTGTAAATTACAATACAGAAATTAAATATAAAAACTTTTATGATAAAATTATAATTACATGATAAACGAATGTAAAATATTTTTATATTGTATTAACAACATAATATTTTCAAATATAATATAATATAGAATATAATATAGAAAATGCAAATACTTGTTAAAATTATTGATGAATAATAATGGCCAATTAAAATTTTTTGAAAGTTATTCAAGATTACGACACATACATAAGATCAAAGTCAGTAATGCAGTATCCTTTAATGTAAATAATTACCAAGCATCTATTGCATCCTTCATGCGCCTCACCCAATCATCCTTTTAACTTTTTTGTTTATTTCTTTTTATATTCGTAATTTAACAGGAGAAAGGATAATTTAAATATCGATAAACTTGTTCATTAGAAAGATGTTATTATATATGTTATTTAACATCTTAAATCTTAATCTTTTATAAAAAAATTTTTATCGAGGAAATTATCATTTGGTGGGAGAGAATTAATATTAAATTTTTTAAAAGAAATATTGCGTTAAAATATTATCTAAGATCATTTAACAATTTAATTGATATAGATAATAGAAAATCTTATCTACATTTTATTGGCGTACAAATACATATAATGCATAATATGCGTTACATTTGATATTGGAAACAATATGTCTTTTTATTTACAAACTGTTCAGTTTCGTGCCTTAAGTTTTTGCAAATAAAGTAATAATATAGTGTTACTTCCAGCGTCGGAAGAAAGAGCAGAATCCTCACGATACAACACTCATACGCTGCTAGATATGATTACAGGATATTTCTAATATGGAGACACTCCTGAGACAGCATTACATGCACGATTGGCGTCTCGGCCATCAAGTTTCGAGCAGTAATAAGGGGATAATAGGCATCGCTTCAGAAATTAGTCCGAAATGTGCATCTAATATTGATTTAAGTAAATCTATTTTTTAATCGGTGCAAACAAAATATGTAAAAAGATTCAATAATATATTATAAATTAAATTATTATTTTGAAACAACGAAGATTATGTATGATTGTATTTACAAAATAGATTCTTTCTTTAAAAACAGCAAGAAATATATGCATGGTTGTATCTTACTTTAATGATAATAACTTTCGTATGATTTTAATTATATAACTTTAATATTATTATTAATTTTTTGTATAACTTTAATTTTGTATAATTTTAAACAATATTAACTATTAATACATTTCAAAGGACAGAGTTCAAACAATTTGTCAAAATTTAAAAAATTTCAGAAACCGTGCACTACGAATACTACTCCTTGATGTCAAAAATGGAAAAGCTGTGATGTCAGATTTTTGTGACCATAGCAATGTGAACAAAATTTTTATTATATATTTATAATATTTGAATTTTGCGTCTTGATATCTCTGTTCGTAAAGCATAGAAAAAAATTAAAAACATTTCTATTATATAATTTGAATACCAGCTATCGATTGAGCTACTCAGAACTCAATGTCTATTAAGCTGACACAGACAATGCAACACAATCGGATAAAACATAAACAAACATTTAGTGCTTTTTTGTCGCTTTATTCGCGATTTTGTTGTTCAAACTGATTCAATAAAAAGTGACTATTCTAATTTAAATTATAGTTAGCACAGTGACTGAAAAAAAAACAAATATTACATATTTTTTTAGAGCTATTATTTTATTGCTTTTGTTGCTAATTAGTTGCTCTATTATAAGATGATTGCACTATTTTTAATTAAAAAAAACTTTTAATTACGCTGAACTAACACAACACAGGTAAATAATAATTTTATTACATATTTTGCTGGATTATGTTTACCTGATCTTGTTACTTAATATTCCGATTAAATGATTTTGTTACTTCTAACTTCTATCCAAAACCATCCTCGACTATTCCATCAGCACAACACTTTAAAGGGCATAGCAGGATAAGCATGAGTGTTCTGTCTTCAGCCGGATCTGATCGAGATTTTAATTATAAATCACCGCTGATATAAGTGTTATTTCCCCAAAAGCATATTTCCTAACTATGATTTTTATGGGAGTTATGGTGATATAAAAAAAAAACGAAAAAAATAATTTTCTCGATAATAGCTTGATCAATTTTGATGAAGAAAAAAATTTTATAAAGTTTAATGTGATAATATTTAAAAAATTGAAGAATAATTTTGTCTAATAGAATTTGTTCTAAAAAATTGTTAAATTTTTTTCGAATTTTCTTTTATAAGATGCAATCGAGACACTACTCCAATTTTTTAATAAAAAAGCTTTGAATATTTTAGTATAACAATAAATTTTCAAAATGATCTAAAATATAGTACGTAGTTAAACAAATTAAATTTCTTGACGATGCGTATACAATATAGCACGTAACGGTCGCGCGCGACGCTGGGAGCTTGTGCGATACATTGTTATACCGTGCCTGCACCGGTAGAAAGTTTATTAATTCGGCTTTCCTTTTCTCGATAACAGCTTAACTGATGCAATGGAAGAAAAAGATGTTATAAGGTTTAATTCAATAATAAATAATTACAAAC
Organism: Cephalotes varians; assembly: GCA_037157785.1. Classification (NCBI taxonomy): domain Eukaryota; kingdom Metazoa; phylum Arthropoda; class Insecta; order Hymenoptera; family Formicidae; genus Cephalotes; species Cephalotes varians. The sequence goes on from JANQDE010000178.1 coordinate 66,549, forward strand.
AATTTTGTCAAATAGAATTTGTTTTAAAAAATTGGTAAATTGGGCTTAGCAGAATAAGTGAAATATGAGTATGCTGCTTTGTTCGAATCTGATTGAGATTTTACAATAAGTTGATATTGATATAAAATTTCCTAAAATATTTCTCAATTAAGTTTTTTATAGAAGTTATAGGAGTTAGATAGAAAATTTAAAAACAAATTTCTTCATAAATTGCTCGACCGATTTCGATGAAAATATGTTATAGTTTTCAAAGTTATAATATCTAAAAAAAATTATAATATTTATTTGAAAAAAACATGAAAAAATAATTGAATTTTTTTTGATTTTTTATGGGATGTAATTCATGCACTATGTCTAATTTCTCCATAAAAAATTTTTGAATATTCTAATATAACATATCCAATTTTCAAAACAATTGGAGGGATAATATAATACATAAATGAAAAAAATTATAAATATAAAAGAATGGAAAATTGCATAGATTTTTCAATTTGTTAGTTTTTAATTACAAGTTGTGTCACAAGATTTAAAAAAAGTGACTTGGGCAATGTCCAAATCGTTTGGAATGATACGACTCTGCAAATAGTTCGCAATTATTGTCGCTATACTGAACCTAAAACTTTAAATTCTGAGTGTTTTTAAAAAGTATTCAGAGAAACATAGCGCACACATTGCACGTGATGCGCTCAAAATCTTTAATTTTTTTCATTAAACACGACTTTGTTGCTTGACTTCTAATCGGAATGTCAAGCAACAAAATCAGAAAGTCGTGATCCATTGAAATATTCGGTAAATTAGCAAATTTAAAATGTTGTGCTGATACGGAGTAGTTAGAGATGGTTTTGGATAATTAGGAGTGAAGCAATAAAATTGTTTAATCGAAATGTTAAGCAACAAAATTAATTAGACATAATACGACAAAATATGTAATGAAATTATTATTTAACTGCGTTGTGTTAGTTCGGCATAATTAAAAAATTTTTTTTAAATTAAAAATGGTGCAATTATCTTGGCAATGGAACAAATAATTAGCAACAAAATAGCTTTAAAGAAATACGTATTTGTTTTTTTTTTTAATTTTTTTTCGGTGGCTCTGCTATAATTCCAATTGACACAACCACTGTTTTTATTGAATCAGCTTGAACAGTAAAATCGCAAATAAAGCAACAAATTAGCATCAAAGCAAAAAAGCGCTAAATGTTTGTTTATGTTTTATCCAATTACTGCATATTGGGCTGTGCCTTAATAGACATCAGAACTCAATTGGCGTTCAGCCATTGCTGAGATATGAAAATATAAGCTTAATTTATTTGAGTAGTTTGAGTAAATAGAACCACAAGCGTCTCGCCATAGTTTTACCTAACTTCATTGCGTATGAACTTAGCGCGAGACACAGTATAAATAAGAACAATAAGCTTACTCTGTATCGGCACCTTTGATCTAAAATATAATGGTCGCAATATTGTTAACTGTGCACAACAATCTATAAGAACAAAGCTGCTCCGTTCTTATTGATTACGTCTAATAACTTTGAATCAAAGAAACTGATTAGCGCCGCCATATTATTAGTTGTGCGATACGGTTATGCGCGAGAGACAATTATTAGTACGATTTTTGGCAGAGTGAACTTACTGTTCTTACTTATTCTGTGGCGAGACACTAGGTCTGTTTTTTATTCCTGCACTCTCTGAACTGATACACACGATGCAATAAGTTGAAGTGAAGTACATATGTTTATTTCACTTCAACTTATTGCACCGTGTGTACCAGTTCAGAGAGTGCAGGAATAAAAAATAGACCTATTATCATGTCTCTTAATCCGCGCTGATGGATATAATATCGTTGTTGTGACTGTTTGTGTTTGCTTTCTCTACCTTCCTTTTTTTTTTATCTCTCTGTCTATCTACCATTCGCTATATCTTCGTTCGTAGTTTTTGTGTTATTTTTGCGGTACGCGTTGCGCTGCGAGAAGAAATCCGAGATTTAATTTAACTTGAAGAAGTCGCGCAGAATTTTAATCCTGTCGTCTTCTTTCGCTCTTGTCATTGTTGTTCTCCAATGATTCGAACTATCTCCTTGCAATTACGTGATCAGAATGTCAATAGACACACGCGTTGCATAGACACACGTCATAAGTTGCCAGTATTATTAAATCGCGCGAGAATGATCTAGCGAGTGATATTGATATAAGTTCGAGTAAATTCCTATTTCTGACGCGCACTCTTGTCACATTGATCTACTAATTTGTAAAATGGAATCAGTGAAAATGTTATTGATTGAAATAATAAAATAGAATTTCACTAAGAATCAATGAGTATTTCACTGATTTGCAATGTAAACATTCATACTATGTCCTTTTATTTTGCATTTCATTGATTATAAGTGGAAATAAGATTTCACTGTAAAATCAATGACAAAAAAAATTCGCTTATTATGGCACTTGATTTGTTGTTTAAAACATATTATGTTTTAGATATAAATTGTCCAAAAATACTAATTTATTTTTTTAATTTCTTGCAAAATTATTGTTTTAAAATATCAGCTAATGTAAAATATTCTCTAGTATCTTTAACTTATATTAATATTTCAAAGGTTATACTATAATATTGTAACACATCTTTCTTATGTGAAGTTTTGGCTTTATTTTGGTAATAAGTTATTAATTGTTTACTTTCTAATTAATTTTTGTGTATTTTAAAGGTAATACTATTTTGTTTGTACTGTATAAAAAAACTATACTTTATTAGTTTAATTTATTATTTCATGGATATATAAAATTTAAAAAAAGTTACACAAATTTTTTATAAAAATTTCTATAAAATATAAATATGAAACGAATCAAATGAAAATTTGCCTATACACGGTCAAAGCTGAATCTTAAATGCCTAATCATATTATTGTATACATTTAAGATACAAATTTTCAGTTATTTTTGAATTGCGCGCCGACTACTGTTTGTCGGACTTGCAACCCAATTCTAATTATTTACAAATTTTAAGATGCTATTAGCATCAATATCTAACTAACGATCAAAAATTAATTTGTAACTTTATCTAGTTCAGTTTAGAATTGCGTTGCATGTCCGACATACAGTCGACGCGCAGTTGTAATATGATTGGGCACTTAAGATCTAGCTTTGACCGTGTATAGGCAAATTTTCATTTGATTCAATTTATTCGTTGACGGTCTAAAAATCTATCTATTTACTTGAAATTATATATAAAAATTATATTAAATTAATAAATATTATATATACCTAAATAATAATAATATTATTTTAAATGCCAATTTGACATTTTTTTATTGCATAATATATGATGTACATAATATTCTGATTTAAATAGCTCTCATTATTCATTTTATTGTTTATGGTGACTTTAATCTGATATTACTGATTGAAACAATCAATATTACTAATTTTTTCAATGAAATCTTACTGATTTGTGGTGCTATATTTATAATTTAGGATCATCAGTGACAATACACTGATTCCATTTTAGAAAGCATCTTTGAGAAAAAATGGATATCCAAATGCTTGGATATTTATTTTATTATTTTTACTATCTAAAGCAATTTATTGTATTTTGTAATTTTATTGTTGTTTTGTATTATTCTCGATATGTTATAATTTACGTTTATGATATATTTGCTTCGACGATGTTGGTTCCGGCTTTAGAGAAGTGCGAGGTCGTGGACAAATCGATTAGTATGGAACCTTGATTCTCAAGAGGGAGAAATATAATAATCGAATAATATTTATGGGATATTTGATTGAAAATATTGGTTATAAATTAAGTTTTTCTTTAGAAATTCAATATCTGAAAAATGATTCAATGAAAAATTAAAAAAGAAATTTATTATATTTTGGATATTTATAAGATTGTATATTTAGATTTTTTCATTAGATTTTTAAAATATTTTGAAAATTTTTATGTCTTCGATGTATGATTGAAAAAATTAACAGCGTTGAGTTACGTACGCCGTTTGTGTATTATCTCCTTCATATTCTATCACATTCTTCCGGGCTCAGTTTCTGGAATCATTGCGGCCAAGCGCGTACTATTGTCAAGTAGCGCGAACTTCAAATTCGACTGGTTTTCTTACTATTTATTTCAATTTATTTTATTTTAAAAATGATAAAAATATAATGTTAAACTTTATGTGCGACCTATCAAAGCATAGGGCCCTGAGCAACTGCTCCGTTTGCCTTATCCAAAAGCCAACTCTGGCTCGAATCGCTTTGAAATTTTATGGATTTCCGAAATTTTAGGTATCGCTATCGATGATCCATTGCTTATGATCCTTATAAAAATCGATGTGGAGAATACTTCGAATATTCGAATACTCCTAACGTCGTTTTCAATATTTCTTGATTTCAAGACGTTGCCTTCAAGTCATTTATAGGAAAAAAATAAAATAATGAGATTAAACAAGAAATATTGGATGATTTGATTTTGCTTGTTCTCCAGAAAAGTAGTGACATCATAAACAACCTGAGATCTATGCTTCGCTTTACATCGTTTGCGGAGCAAACATAATACCTAGATTTATATGCAAGAAAACAATTATGTTATTGAATATAACATTACTGACGAGAAAAGATCCTCAACACAGAAATTTAAAAAATTGTGACACTTTCGCTATAGAGGATGGGATCTTGATATAATAAGTTTTTTCTGCCCAAATTTATTCTGAAGAGATAAAATCAATTTTTAAAAGTTAACTTATTTTTTGTTTTTATTCGCAAACAAAAGGAAATAAAACAAGATTTTATAAAGAAAACTTTTTTTGATCTTTTAAGAGATTTTGAAAATTCGATAGAAAATTTATTAATTGCTTAAAAAATTATAAAAAAAGTATAAAATAAAAGCAGAAAGAATATATTCTCAATTTTTATTTATCTATATATATTTTCAACATGATTTATAATATTTTATAACACATTAATACATATTTTTCAGCGAATTCAGTTGGACGCACTAATGCGTACTCAATGTACATTAAAATCATTCTGATTTAATCTAAATGCAAAAGTGAAGTATCTCGAATGATAAAATGCTCAATATATATTTTACCAAATAGCGCAATAAAGGTGTTGAGGATTTTGCAATTTAACCCATTTCTATATTTATATTAAATGTCTTTACATCTTTAATACATCTTTATGTCGATTTATGCACAACGATTTTAATATGCACTGGTGTATTAGTGCATTAGTGTGTTCAACAGAAAATTCATTATTACTTAACTTTATTTATTGATAAAATCATATAAAATTACGTAAACGTACATAAATATAAATAAATTAATATGTAATGCATTGTAAACATTATATAAATACACAATAAGCACTATATAAACATAGAGAGAAATGCACATAAATGTACAAAAATTTTTTTTTAAACACTTACTTAATTTAACATTATAAAATTCTTCAAAAAAATATTTAAAAAATTTCCAAAAACTTTAAGAATACATCAAAGAAATATAGAATTTTATTCTATTTCTTTTGATGATTTTGTTAATAAAATAATAACACGATTACCAAAAGAAACCAGAAGAAGCAAGAAGAAGATTCAAGGATTGAGTTTACTCCTTCAGAGTAAATTGAGGTAACATAAAAATAGCTTATTATACAGGACATCTTTTTGTCAAAGTTTTATAATTTTTTGAATTTCTAAATTAGGAATTTTTCCATGTGAGTAAAAAATAATATTATTGAATAAAAATGATATTTGACGCAAGAATTAGAGAAAAGCGCTCTCAATCTCAAGTGGTTAGTGATGACAGAATTAAAAGAAAACGAAATATGTATTGCTATGCAAAATTGATGGAAATGTCAAAAGTACATCATAAATATATGCTAGAAAGAGATATTCAAGTCAATATTTTTTAAACACCTTTTGTGGATATTGGTGACTTGATACATATGAAAATTGATTTCGCTGCTTCGCGAGGAATGAAAGGTAATCAGTAAGCAAAGAGAGAGAGAGCGAAAACAACAAGAAAGAAGAAGAAGACGGAGAATTACGGCATTGGCGAACTCTCGTTGTCAGCAGAAAGGGTGAACAAAGAAACCGTGGCAGTATTAATAGTGGAGTTCTCGACGAGAGTTGGAGGCAAGAAGTGAATTGAGTCTAGCTGGCTGGTTAACCGACGACGAAGACGACGTTACCGGCGTTGGTAACAAGCTTCCCAGAAACTAAATAATACTCGGTGCCATTGAATGGCCATGAATCGCCGTCTGCCCTCATGTATTCTCTCGTTGTGTTTCACATTAAATTACTCGCGCCGTCCTGGCGGGAAAACACTCCTCATACCCTTGGTACCTCTTTTTATTCTCTGTTGAAATCGGCAATACATATCAGTAAGTAGATGAATGACGACGGTGCGTAAAGACGATCAGATTTCGTCTTTGAATATACATGTGAAAATACTTATGAACCGAGAATGTGAAAATATATACCACTAGTGTTGCTTAACTCGCGCGACATAACTTATTTTGCATAATTAGATTGTTGAATTCCGAGCTTCGCGATGCGAGAATTGTTTTTCCGAGCGCGTAAAGATCGTTTTATGTTTTCACAAATTGTGATAATTAATCAAAAGCCACAATAATAAAAGTGAGAAATGATAAGTTGGAAAGTGATTATTATATGTCTATGTCATCTAAAATTGATATTAATAAGCACTTCAATCATTTTTCAATCATTTTTCAATCAACAATTTCATTTCTATTGGATGTAGTAATGTCTTTTTTATAAATATATAATTTATAAAAATAATTGGTGTCACTACTTTCATCTCTTACTTATCAATAATAAACAAGCTAATAATTCTGATGAACAGCAGACAATATATCTTGAAGGCCTGCATGAAAGTGCCTCTCGTGAAAACATTATATATATATGTATATATATTACGATCATACTCGCGAGTAACGGGCAACCTTCGTCGGGCACCTTCGACACGATTCAATCTTTAGTGTACGTGGAGGCGTGTTTCAATAACGCTACACGACATTAAAATAATACTTGGGTGCCACGAGAGAGCGTGCTACTCTTCCGCAAAATGCTCCCACAGCGATAATAATTTCTCCCAATTGGTTAAAAATCAAAAATCGATTGCGAGAAAACCGCTCGGTTTTACAACGGTAGAGGGGGTGGTTTGATGCGACAGTGACGGGGAACGGCGAGAGGGAAGAAAGAAAAGAATTACGCTCATGTAACAATAAAAGAATAACAGATATATTTCCCATAGAGAGAGACACATTATTACGCCACGCCGATGGTATACAAAGTGTTAGCGATCTATAAGGCAACGGTATCAAAATCAGTCAATAGACTCGCAACGGTAACGCGTTCACGATCGCATAATGAATGGGCTTTTACTTTTCGACAGTCCTTCGCTATCGTAGCGGCTCGGAAATTACGCAATAATCTGTTAGAAAGACCGTTAATTGCGCTCGAATAAGGGCACTATCACACTACTACGAAGACGACAGAACTTAACTCGCGGCGAAAGACTCTATACAATGCTAAGAAACTCGAAACTAGACGTACAATCCTCTACGCAACACGATTAACCGAGAAAAGATAACACACCGAACGCATACGCTGACTTGGCTGTGGTAATTATTCGATCCGCAACTCTCTAAACGAACTCTTGTACTGGATGAATGGCGCGGTCGGGAACGGATCAAAGCCACTAACGACGGCATCAAACTAATACGCGAAATTACCGCTTGTGATTGATCCGTTGATCGGTGGCTGTACACCAAAGGCTTGTCTCACTAGCGATGGCCTCCTTTTCGCCCTCGGAATTTCGCTCTCAAGCCTTCATCTCAGCTTGCTCGCGGTCCCTTATTAGCTCTCTCTCGTCTTCACTTTGGCTTTTCCGCGGTGGCCTCCTGCGCTCTCTCGAATCCTGGCTCAATCAGATTTTCGGGGCATTCTTCTCCGCGGCCACAGCACAAGTGCCGATCGGGACTCTTGCAGGAGAGTCGCAGGTAATAATCACCCCATTTAGCGGGAGATCGTCTCGCTTTCGCATTGACCAAGGCCCTTTTAGCGCGACTCTTTGTTACACATCTAATAAACGATAAAGATAGAATGATAGCAATAGTGCAAATAGCGTCTTCATGAACGCACCTTTGGGCGAATAGCGCGAGTCCGCAACAGCCGTGTGTCCGTTGATCCTGCGGCGCGTAACTCAAATGTGATAACAGCGCCTTTTGCGAGGTCACTGTCCGTATCCGTTCATAGCCGGCGTCCTGTGGGCTTTCTAAGGTGTTCAGTAAGGAGCCTCCGGTTCTCGCATGACTTTCGGGGCCGATCGCCCCTCATTAGTTGTCTCCGACGACGGGAAGTCTTACTTTCCTGTAAAGATGCAACGGCGACAATAACAATTCAACGGAAGCGAGTATAGCAATAAAAGTAATACAACCTGTTCTCTTGCCGCCTCCCCGGACGTTCCGCTGTCTCCACAACTGTTGTCGTTTGCCTCGAAGGGCTTCTCTGGTGACACACTGGCTGAGGCGTCGCAATACACAAAAACATTGGAAAATAGCCACCGCTTAATCCTCCGCTTGCAGATCTCTTAAATAAATAGAGCGAATTTAATACGAGAGAAAAAAGATATCGCGAAAAGTCGGGAACGCACGCAAACGCTCGCCACCCCGAATCGAGAGAACGCAGATTTTATTTTCCGCCTCCACCAGGGAATCTAGGGATCCCTATGACGGGTGGTTTCCAAACGTCACGTCATAATATGTATATATATATATATATATATATATATATATATATATATATATATATATATATATATATATATATATATATATATATATATATATATATATATATATATATATATATATATATATATATATATATATATATATATGGACATATTTTTTTATATAATTATATATAATTGTATATAAAATATGTCAATAGTTATATACAGAGTGTCAGGCACCGCCCACTTCACTTCTCGTGTGCAGGTAATGAACGCTAAACTAAGTAGAAAAGTCCTCTACTATTTTGCAATTGACTCAATAGTTAACGAGATATTTTTGAAAATCGTTGAATAAGGGCATATCCGCCCGGCTCATCGCCAAATGCAAGCGCTCGGCAATGTACGCCCGACCCGCATCTCTAGGCGCGCGCGGAGTTGTTTACCGCGGCAATGGCTACGCCTGCTACGCACAAACGGCGCGATGTCGCTCAGCGTATATGATTATATATAACTGTATGTAATTGTATATATATATATATATATGTGTATAATTTTATATAATTATGTATAAAACATTTTTTCTCGAATAAACGTCTATGTTCGCGAATAATATACGGCATCGCTTCTAAATGGACATATCAAAATTCTATTTCTCATAAATAACAAATCATATAGAATAGAATAAAAAGTGCAGCATTATGAGATGTTTTATTCATGTTCTAATTAAATGATTTTTTGAAGGCAAGTTTCCAAAATATGTTAAAAGTAAATAAGATACATTTTGACAGTACGTTTTATTAGTACGTTTAAGTTTTATTTAAAGATTTGTATAAAGAGTTTTATATAAAGATTAATTTAGAATCAAATGGACGAGATAATTGTGTAAATAAACATAACTTATAGATATAACTTATACATCTAAAACCATCTTATAATTATCTAATTTAAATAACTCAAAAACGTTTAATTGACCAAATTTTTGATATCTACATCAACTGGCGATATTTTGGACATTGATTCGTCTTTTCAAGTAATCATTTCTCACTATGACCTTTACGCGTCGTTCCTCTTTAAATATGCAGTTGTAGCTTTGTAATAATGAGCTTTTCATCGATAACGTGATCTCATTATAATCGTTTTTGAGCTGACAAGAGAGATGCAAAGAGTATATTGTTTCAATACGTTCTTGCAGCTGATTTTCGCGGAAAAAGATAAAAAAGGACTGCCACAAGATCTGTGTGAGAATGTGTATATTTATCGAATATTCGTTGATTCACTCCAGTTGACTTTTTTAATATAAAACATGAAAATTTCTAAAGCTGTACAGTCTATTTTAGATGTAATTAGAAAGCGTGGTGGAATTTTTTCTCTAAAAACTCATTAATTAAATCCAATTTAAATTTTCTCAACTTTAAAATTAATTTAAAGTTGCCGAATTGCAAAATTCTTCGAGTTTTTTTTATATTCGAGTTTTATATATTTAACATTTGGAAGATGATTCTGCAATCGGTTCTGGGAGATTCAAAGTTAAAAAATGCGTGATTTATAAAATATGCAGACTCAGATTAATAGACCATAGATCAAGAAAATAAAAAATATAAATTATTTGGCGATTGCATCACTACAATTCTAAGTAGTTGCATAGCGAGAATTTCCATCTGACAGATATTTGAGAAACACATACACATGCATCCGTTGCAGATTCGCATAAAAATCGAAAACATACATAAGACAAACTGATTGATAGTGCAGAGAAAAAAAGCATAATGATTCTTAGAAAAATTTAATAGATTGTGTTTATTCTGATTTTTTGCTTTATACGATTAATATTAGGTTGGGGCAAAAGTTCTTGCCGATATGTGGATAGATGTCTATACACATGCATTAGTATGATTTTACAAGAAGAAACGTTTATGATTTTCGTAAGTTGGCGTCTCTGCATTAACATTTATGCATAACAGCTATAGATGTCAACCTTACATTTAGCACAATTAAAAATGGAGCCAGACAAAGCCACTGCCTTTTGTTTTGTTTCTAAAAGAAAAGTGCTGCTGATGTATACATAATTATTTGTACATAAACATATGATGAAAATGTTATAGCTAATAGAATGTGTGCGAATTGGAATTTAAATAATTTAAAAACAGTGATTTTGATATCAATGACAAAGAACGGACCTTCTGCAGCTGTGGAAGAGGATGAATTGTGGAAAGACGGGAAAAAGTCATGGAAAATATTTTGATTAATTTGTATTATATCGATTTTTTATTGCAATAAAAAATATGCAAAAAACGGCAAAAGCTTTTGCATTAATAATACAACAAATATTAAGTATTAACAAATATTGTTGGAAATATTTCTTATATAGAGCAATACTGATGCTTGAGAAACCCTAATCACAAACGATATTTTACAACATGATTCAACTATTATGAACTATACATTTAGTATGTGCTGAATTCATATATTAGTAAGTGATATAGGAAGCCTAGCATCGGCAATCGCAAAGCGAGAAAACAACATTGTTAAATTTTTTAAGAAAGAATTTAAAGCGTTCTAAACAATCGAAAGATAAGACAGATTTCATAAAGAAATTGTACGATGTAACAATTGTGAATTTGATTGGTGAAAATAAAGATTAGAGCGTGACTCCTCCTAGAAACTTCATTTACGCTTCTGTCACTTTTTTTTACATTCAACTTATGCTCCAATTTTTATTTTTGCTAGGATGGCGATGTGAATAATTGTGCTCGTTATTATTAAAAATTGAAGTTAAGTTAATAGAACATTCAAGATTTTTTCGCCTTCGCCCTCACATTTTTTGCGATGTATTAAAATAGAATATTAAAAAATACATATAAATATATAATAATATATATAAAAATATATGTAATAATATACAGTCATCGAAAAGTATCGGACCCCCTAATATCTTCAATTAGAATGCATTTTGGAGAAAATGTCCAATAGCAAAGTTATATGGTTTCAAGCGAGGGATAAGATGATGACCTTGACTTTGATCTTGATCATGTCCTTTAAGGTCATTTCAAGGTCAACYTAATTTTTTTWAATGGAACCCCCTMYATTTTATTGCATATTTTTATAGCTTATCTCGASAGCTTTCCAAAACACTATAATAAAACATTTTTTCATTAAGTATTTTTCGAGTTATAAAGGTTTGAAATTAACAATTTGTTAAGTGGCGTGTGGGTCCGGCCAGTTAAGGCAAGAGTGGCGTGAGGGTCCGGCCAGTTAAGGCGAATTTCATTCCAATTGGTCAGCTTGGGCAAAATATTCAATTGTATCAAACAATTCACAACAAATGTTCAAATTGTTGCCCTTCAACAGCCTGGCAATGTGCCAATCTGTTATAAACAGCTGAAACCGCATTCCGTACGTTTCCGGCGGTATTAGTTCTATCTCTCGAGTTATTCTCCCTCTTAAATCATCTAAATTTTGAGGCTTGGTGGTGTTACGTCCAGACCCAGGATTTTGGTTTTCTTTATTTAAAAGAGAAGGAATTTGGGAAAGGAAGGGTATGGAAGGACGTTTCAGATATCTCTCTCGCAGGTCAACGCGCTGTGAAGTGACCCACGAGTCGAACACACTTGTTTCAAGTCCCAAATGTGGGTCAGCGTACCATATGGTCGCTATGACACCGTCTGGAACAGTGCGTTCGTCGGTCCTTTAAA
>JANQDE010000178.1:100653-115335 GCA_037157785.1 Cephalotes varians
TATATATATATATATATATATATATATATATATATATATATATATATATATGAATATGTATATATATGTATACAGGGTGAATCATAATGATTGTATATATGTTACGTTTTACCATGAAAGATAAGTTACCGACTGCAACTGTAATCAATTAAACGTTCCATAGATGACAGCTGCTTGAGTTGATCGTGCGTACCATCGACATGGAGACCTGGACCGCTGATTGAGGTGGTGGGGGTAGAGATACGCGTGGAGTGAAAGGCAGATAATAGTAATAATTTTCTTCTCTGTCTATCAAAGCCAATCAGGCTGTGGGGGGAGGGGGGGCTGATTGGCTTTGGTAGACAGAGAAGAAAATTATTACCTGTCTTTCACTCCACGCGTGTCTCTACCCCCACCATCTCAATCAGCGGTTCAGATCTCCATGTCGATGGTACGTATTGAATGCCCAAGTGTGATTTATAGTCAAGTTCTAAAGTATGAATTAAATGGCATATATTATTTATAGAAGCTATCCATAAATCATATAATTTTATAGATATATTCATAATTTATAATATTAATAGATGTGTATATGTGTATTGTGTGCGTATGTACGCCTGTAAAATCTTTGAAACAGTTTAATGAATTTGAATATAATTAATTATACGATATCTTACATAGTTCTTCGATGGCTAATACAATGTTTACGAATGACCAATAAATTGTCAGTACATCTGTTTCAACCCGCAAATATATTAAATTCTCAAAAAAGAGGTGAAGTCTATGTTAATTCGACTGTAGTGTTCTTTGCATCGCACTTTCTTAAATCCTCCAATAATTATAATTATTGGATATAACTGTTTCAATTATCATCTCGCCGGATCATATTTGCTAGATTTTCTTTTCGTTTACAAATGGCGAATTCAAAGGAGATTTTATTCAGAGATCTCGAGACAGAGACACAGAAATCAGAGATCTCGAGACAGAGACACAGAAATAGTAGAAATAACATGAGAAGAGTGGAAGAGGAGAAATATATAGACAGAGAAAAAAGAAAAGAAAGTAGAAAAAAAAGAAAAGGTGACAGAAGCAATTAAGTGAAAAAAGAAGAAAAGGAGTGATTTTCAACCGACGATTGTGAACCAAGCGTGACTTTCTTTTGCGAATAACATTATTACGTTATTATTATAATGTTATTACATAGCTTTTGGTGAAAAGATTTCTTCTTTTCCCTAAAGTCCATAAGTTTATTAAACCGCGCCCGTCGTGTCCTCGTCTTCCATCGCCAAACTGTCGAGATTCAATGCGTTCTTACAAATATTTCACGGGAAACGGAAAAACGCATAAACAGAAAGAGCGTAAAAAGTGCTCCTGTAAGAACGTTAATTCCGTGCGAGATTTCTTACTAACAGGATCGTTAGCGAGACTACTTTGTGTAAGTATTCCGATTTAGTGAGTTATCGAGCTCGGTAGTTTCCCTTCTTTCTTCTTCATCATTCTCATCTATTTTCTTCTTCATCTATCTTTTTCGAACGCGACCAGTTTAAATTTATTACGGCATTACTCTATTCAATGATATGCAGTATGTTTGTTGGGAATAAATGAACTGTATAAAAGAATGTGATTTTAAATTTCAAGATATGCATTCTTAACTAAAAGGGGATCAACTGAATTGCACTACTATCTTATGCTTGTCAAATAAAATTAAAAATTAAAATTAAACTTTGTGACTAGACAATGTTAAAATAATATTACATCACATATCGTCCAAACATGTTGTTAGAGATTATTATGGCCATTCAAATTAAGCGCGTTGCCCATGGTCTATAAACGGCGCGAAAATTATCTATCGTGGCGCTTCTTTTGAGTGGACATAGCAACCGGTGCTATGGAGATGGTTCCGAGATTGTTTATGTTTATCGTTTGGTCTTGCATCGGAATTTATTATTTCGATGAATTAAATGAACAGTCTTTTAAAGGAAGTAATTAGAAACCACATATTAATCCGAAATCGAGAGCTGTGCTAAACTAATTGGAAAGCGATTACATATTGATAAGCATAAATATTGATGCGAAGCTATTGTAAAACGCTAATACGAAATAATACGAACGTTCTTGAGGGTATTCATAACCGACAATTGTTGGATTACGAATGCAGATAAGTAAAATTTAAAGCTTCTGCTTGAATTCTTATCGAACGTATTTACACGTAATTTGATTACTAAACAAAGTGTGAAGCCTTTTCTCAATAAGATTTGCGTTAATTAATTACAGTAACAATAACAATATTAAAATATTTTGATGGCTTTCGATTCGAGTCCATCTAACTATCTTATAGTCTGTTTTCTTATTTCACCGAGATTCTATGTCTTTATAATTATAACAATAATCATATTCACGAACATTCATTGTTCCGGAGTAATTCTTTTCATTCATGTACCTTTGTTTATTCAAGTTCACGTTGCTTGATTTACCTGTATGCAATTCTTAATTTAAGTATTTGTCTCCTTATATATTATTTAACATTTAACGTAAATTCAGTCAGCTTTAGAAGACAGCTATCTTACTTTCAAATATTGAGTTTTCAATTTAATAATTCTCGAATATTCAATTGATTCTGTCATTCTGTATTCACGATCTATTTCTAAATAATTAAATGTGTATATTTGCTCGTTTTGCTCTATCAATATACATGTAATTCTCACATTAATTACGTTTATTAATTTAAGATGTGAAACATGTTTGCGAATGTTTATGATTTATTATGCTGTACTTCTTAATTGAGTAACAGAATTCTTAACACATATCTTCCAAAAACTTTAGGCTTTCTCGAAGAAAAGATATAGGCATTACTTATAGGCATTAATAAAAATACAGTTTTAAATCATTATTCACATTTCAAAGAAAAAATCGAAACTGTTTTTGTGACTAACGACAAGATTCTTTAATATAAAAATCATTCAAATAATGCGTGAAACATTAAATGCTTTGCTCATTGCTTTGATTCGAAGACTTCCATTCTGTACGCAATTGTCACATCCATCGTAAATTCCGCATTGTTTTTCTGAAAATCTCCTTTCGTCTTTTCTTTAATATTTAGCACAATCTCCAACATGATTGATTGATACAACCCAGCAAGCATTAATTAAGCACATCGAACGTACCTGATCGATCAGCAGCAGAATTTTTTCGATGCTGTCGTCATTGCTATAGTGCCGATTTAATTGTATTATGTTGACAGTCATGCAACGAGAATCGGGAATTTGCGCTGCATATTACCGCCACAAATGCGAGAAAATCCGAATTTTTCAATTGCGAATTGGGAGTGTTACTAAATTGGTAATAACGTAACGAAATTGTATTAACTGCCCAAAATGATGAGAACAGTCTAAAATCGATCAAGCAAAAAATCAAAGAAGAAAGGATGCTTAGACGCTGCGTGGAAATGATACGTCAAAAATTCATAAAAAAAGAAAGTTTTATTCCTTCCAATGATTTGTCGAACAATCGCATCAGTGTCGAGTTTAATAAAGCAATCATTGACTGAACAATAAATAATTGAGTAGTGGCCTGTTCCGGAAATCTCTCCAACAAATTTAGTCTGAAATGGCTTTATCAGTTGCAATTATGGCATTCCCTCGTATTTTCGCATGCGCGTGTTGTTTTCATCCCGCGATAAATAACGGAGAGGCATAAAGAGGCAGAGGGATAGAATTAGCTCGTCATGCCCGTGCGGTTAATTATTAAGATAATCACGTGGAAAATTTTTGATGCAAATAATTATTTTGTTGAAGAGAAGACCTCAACAACCTTTCATTCTAAGTCAATGAGAAGAAAGAACATCAAGGTGTATTTGCGCGTGTAATTATCTACATGTAGTGATGCACGTATCGCGTGCTGTCGCCGAAATTAATACGTATGTTTACATCTGTGGCATGTAGATAGCTAAGATTAGCTGATAATTAAACATATACAAAACAATGTCTTTTAATTTATCAAGTTAAAAAAACAGTTAAATAAATAACAGTTAAATAAATAATAAATAAATTGTTAAGTAATTTTAATGATGTATATACTTTTTTATATAAAAAGATTTAAAAATATTAAAAAACAAAATTTTAAACAAATAATATTAACGAAAAGTATATATTTGGAAAGACTGAAAAGTTGTTACAATTTTTTATTAAAATTTTCCGATTTAGATTTAAATAAATGAATACCGATGATTGATTATAATATTTTTAATTAAATAATAATTTTTTAAATTATCAATTTAATGTTTTTAGATATTGAAAATGGAAATTTTTTATTAATAGGTAAACTGTAACAACTTATTTCATTGTGGGACAAGTTGTTACTGAATTGGGACAAATTGTTATATTTACAATATTATCTCAAATATACATAAGAACAACATTCAAGATTAGATAAAATCAAAATACCTCACACAAAATATTTACTTTGGACGCAAAATTAAAACTTACAAAAATATGTTAATATGGATTTTTTCTTGGAATAATTATTAAATATTTATCTATCAATGAATTAAAAAAAAGAAAGACTGAAACGAACTTCCGAAAACGATTTACGTGCAATTGCCATGAATTTTGACAGAAATACTTTAAATTATGTCAAATGAATGCTCTTAAATGGATTTCCACCGATATGAAAGTTTAATATTTTAAATAACAAATTTCTATCGACCGATATATGAGAACATCATGACAATTTAAAACACAGCCAAATACGGTCAAAGCTAGGTGTCAGTGCTCAATAATAATTCTATTTTTATTTAAATTAAACTATAATCTAGTATATTCAAACTACGCGCCGAACACTGCCGGTCATATAACGTAGTTCTAAACTAGAATAGAAATAAAGTCACAAATGAATTTGATCGTCAAATTAATGCAAGATGTTAATAAGCATTTTTTTTAAACTGTAAAGAACTTATTGCGAAAAATATTACCTCAGCCAGGGTTTGAACCTGGAATCTCCTGACTTGCCGGGGTAGGCGTCTTCCCAATTAGACCACCGAGGCATATGGTAATATTTATCGCAATAACCAATATCTATTAAGGGGTAACGCATTGTAATTTTAACAATTTAATATCAAAATATTAAAACAAATAATGAAAGTAAAATGAAGATAATTATTTTGGGATGTAGGTCCGAAAAGCGATTACCTCCATTTTTTTGGAAACTGTGTATACTTACGTATTTTGACGTGCTGATTATGAAAATGATAGTGAAAGTTGGCGCAAATTTGATTTTTATGGTGAAAATTATAAAAAACTTATAAAAATTATGGTTTTTCATGTTTATCTTGGGAAATACTGAAAATTTCGAAAAATATTTTAAACAAAAGTTTTAGATCTTATCAAAACACACATTTTATGTCCTATGCATTTTTGTTGTACAATTGATAATTTTCGAGAAAGTTATTGATGAAGTTAATAGAGTGTAACAGATTTCAGTATAGCGTAAGATATTCATGGCTAAATCAAAATAAGCGAACAAAATAGAGCAACGAAGCTCCATTTCCACGCGAAGCGACTTCCACCTCAACCTTCCCCTGCTTTCAGGGCGAAGCTAGGTTCACGATTGTATGGTTCCACGTGGGTTTTCGACTCTTCACGCGAAGTGACTTTCACTCCACCTTCTCTCTGCTTTCGGGGCGAAGCTAAGTACATGATTGTATGATTCCACCTGGGTTTTCGACTTTCCACGCGAAGCGACTTCCACCTTACCCTCCTCCTGCTTTCGAGGCAAAGTTAGGTCCATCACTGTGTAGTTTCACGAGGGGCTTTTTTTAATTCATCGTTAATTTTCTCGAAAATTATCAATCGTACGACAAAAATGCATAAGATATAAAATATGTGTTTTGATGAGATTTATAACTTTTGTTTAAAACATTTTTTGAAATTTTTAGTATTTCTCAAGATAAACATGAAAAACCATAATTTTTATGAGTTTTTTATAGTTTTCACCATAAAAATTTGCACCAACTTTTACTATCATTTTCGTAATTAGCACGTCAAAATACGTAAGTATACACAGTTTCAAAAAGAATGGAGGTAATCGCTTTTCGGAACTTTATGTTTATTTTGATTGAAAAAATCAGTTCCGATTACCTTGAACCTGATATATTATGTTATCAAAATTTGATTCTGAACAACCTTCAAAAAGTTAGTCGGCGGTCATTATTTATTAAAAAGTTATTGATAGAAAGAATGTGTGCGTGCGTGCGTGCATGCATGCGTGTGTGTATGTGTGCGTGTACACGCACATACAAAATTTATACATAATGTATCAAATATAATTCTTACGTAATAATTATAATCTTTACTGAATCATGCTATTTCAAAATGTGAGTGCTTGTGAATAAACGAGTATTTTGCTCGTATTCGAATATACGTTTTTACACCTCAAATTTGCACAGCACGTGTTTACTACTCAAAAATACTCATAATGTATACGTTATTACTATTGGATATACTCATATACTCGGATATACTTATGCAATCCGCTTTAACTACTCGTTTTTATTTCCTGTTCGTTTTTACTCCTGTTTGCGACCTAAAAACGGAGTAATATTTATTGAGCCAATTGCACGTTTTCACTCAAATTTACCGTTTTTGCGGATTAAAAACAAGCTAAAAACGGTGAAATATTTTTGTAAGAGTTAACCGTCCCAACATCTCCCCACTTACGTTTATTCGACTCATGTATCGAACATATTTTGACACGCTCACCTATTTACGGTGTCGAGTGACGCGAACGGAAAGTCAAGTAAAGTCGGCGTGGCAGTTAACATGTTAAGTACATTTCAAGAGCATATTTAATTTTTTTATATAAAAATATCGAATATATTTGATGTTATAGCGGACTTATTGAAAACGTTTTAAAAGAACGTTTGTCCATGGACAGTGATTCCATTTATTGTGTATATCTGAAATAAAAAAAATAACAGATTCTTAATTTATATGAGTGTGGCTATGGCATGAACTAGAATGAACTAAAAATATTGAAAAGAAAAATATTTTACAGGATTTTTTAAAAAATGTTTAAAATTTTGAAGAAAAATTGTTAGCTTTTTGACCCGCAAAATTCAAATTTTGAAAATTATGATTTAGTTCTAGTTCATGCAAAAAGAAGATATGTTCTTAACATATTATTAAAATTTTAAGTCATTTGGTTCAGTAGTTTTTGAGATATCGCTAGCTCGAAAAATGTCGTTGCGAGTAAAACGCATTTAAAGATTTAAATACTATTTTACAGTATATAGCAATATACTGTATATGTTACAGTATACAAGCAATAAATCATATTTACAATTAATCAGTTATTCCAGAAGCACGTTTTCCTCTTCCTCGTAAAATTCTTCCAAGCTGCTCGTTCCTTTTTACAAAAGCATCAAATGCTTGATTTCTACCTGCGCGCTGCTACCTATCAAGGCCTAACGTTGTCAGTTTTTCGAATTCAGCTCTAAGGCTTTGGGAATAAATTTTTGATATGTCAAACTATAAGAAAGTGCAAAAAAATAATCGATTTTTCTGACCGGTCAAAGTAGGGAGACTCTTTAAGTGAAGTTTGAAACTCTCTTTTTCTTTTTCTCTTTTATTGTTTTAAAAAGAGAAAGAGAGAGTTTTAAATCTCGCTTAAAGTTAAAATAATGTTCGTGCAATCGGATCTCTTAGAAGTGAATATGTAGATACGATAGAACATTTTATATTCATCTATCTTCTATCTTATTTGCATATTGAATAATTAATGCATGGATTGATCGTAAAGCATTTTTTACTATACAAACAAAATCAATCGATAAGTTCGATAGATTTGTGATGTCTTCGATAGCTATTTACGTATGTGCGTATTGTGTTTAATATTCTACAATATGAATTGTTGGGCGCTCTCTTAATGACAAGATCGCTTGGGCTACAATAATGAGAGAGTCTTTCCTTTTTCCTTTTTGTATTCTAAACTTATTTTCGGAAATTAGTGCACACTTCCACATCGCTCGCTGGCTGACGCTCACTACATACACGAAGAACAAAACACACTAGTCACGCACACAAGAAACAACAAGGATATCATTACGCCACCTAGATAGATCGCTAATGGGGCTTCATACGCACATACTTATCAAACGCGTTGATCTTAATTTCAATACGCATTTTTCACACGCTCCCTATCAACGCACTCGATACGTTGAACATATAAAGTATGAATTACACCGGATTGGAGTCACATTCTAAGTTTATCATCTTTACACATTTTTCATGTCTAGCTTTTGGCAATGCTTTGGTTAGTAGATCGACTAACATACGTTCTGATTCCAAATACATAATCTCTATATCACCGTTTTCGCTTGCTTCTTTTGAGAAATGGTATCTTATGTCTATGTGTTTACTTCTACCGTGGTAAACGTTATTCTTAATTGTATTTTACTTTGGCTATCACAAAATATCTTAGTGGCACCTTCAACTAGATTGCAAAATCCCATGTGTCTTAACAAGCGTTTTAAATATATGGTTTCCTTTGACGCTTCCGACAATGACATGTATTCCGCTTCCATTGTGGACAGAGCTACCGATTTTTGCTTTTTTGTCTCCCAACTGATTGGGCCGTTTGCTAACATGAAAATATTTCCTGAACATGACCTCCTATCATCAGTATCGCCTGCCCAATCCGCATCTACATAAGCACGCAATGCTTTATTTTGTTTATGATATGTAATACAGTAACCAATTGTGCCCTTTAGGTAGTAACGTAGTAACGTAAGTAACGTAGTATTCGCTTTGCTATTCTCCAATGCGTTAAGCCTGGATTCGCGCAATAACGACTAAGTACGCTGACTGCGAACGATAAATCCGGTCGCGTCGCATTTGCTAAATACACGAGTCCTCCTACGAGTTCTCTATACGGTATATTACGCATTTGTTCTTTCTTCTTCCGTACGGGTATTCATCTTTGGATAGTTTTACGTTTGAATCTAATGGAGTTGCAACAGGTTTCGCATCCGACATATTGAACTTAGTGAGTAAGCTTCGTATGTATTGACATTGTAATAGTTTTATGCTACCAGGGGGCCCATCTCTTTCAATGTTTATTCCTAATATGCTATTCGCCGGTCCTAAGTCCTTCATCTGAAATTGCCTAATTAATATCCTTTTAACTTTACAATTCTTTAATATCGCTAGACGCTATAAGTAAGTCATCTACATAAATGATAATTACTACTCTGTTTTCTTTCGTGGATTTAATATAAACACAGGGGCTTACATCAGTTTTGTACATACCTATCGTTGATAAGAAGTTGTCCAACTTATTATACCAGGCTCGACCCGCCTGTTTCAACCGTATAAGGGCCTTTGGAGTTTGCATACCTTACTTTCTTCTCCCTTTTTGACGAATAGATCGGGTTGCTCCATGTATACCTTTTCCGTGAGGTCTCCTTGGACATAGGCCATACATATAACATTCATCTGGTGGATATGCATCTTTGCTTCTACTGACGCTGCTAGTAGAGCCCTTATTGTTTCGTACCACTGGTGCGAATATTTCGTCAAAGTCGACTCTTCTTTACTCGCAACCTCGTGCGACCAGCCTTGCCTTGTAGTTGTTTATTGAACCATCCTGGTTTTTCTTCAGCTTGAACACCCATTTGTTAGACAAGACCTTTTCGCCTGGTGGTCTTTCGATCAAATCCCATGTTTCATTCTCCATCAATGATCTGTACTCAGTCTTCATGGCTTCTAGTCAGAATCTTTTATCCGTTCTTTAACATTTCTTCTACATCTGATGAGTCTTCGTACTGATCGATGCTATAGTTTACTTCTTGATACAATCGTTTGAGTCTACCACCTGGCTTTCCGGTTTTAATTTTCTTCGGCCGTCCTCGTCCTCGCTTCTTCGTTATTGTCTGCGTTTTTCATTGAAACGCTAGGTTCTGATATGTCATCTGCGCTTGGGTTTTCTTCAACTGTATCGTTTTTCTTCAATATAGGTGATTCCTCTCGGCGTATTCCATATGCCGTCATATGCATCCGTTGCATTTTCATTGTTGATAACAGCTGTCTCATCTTCTGTTTTCATCTTACTTTTCGCATCGTCGTGTTCGTTAATATCTTCTTCGTTTAGTTTTAATGGCGCTTTGAATAACTCAGTTGTCCGCTCATGAGTTTTCTTCTTCAATGAATCGTACATCTCTGCTTTTAATAATCTTCTTTGTTCCAGGTTGCCAAAGTCTATAAGCTTTGGATTCGCTTGAATATCCGACCATAGTCATTAGTTTTCCTTTGGTTTCAAATTTTCCTTTGTTTACTCCTTTGATTAAAGTAACTGTTTTGCATCCGAACGTGCGCATGAATCCTGCGTATGGCTTCCGATCGTTCCACACCTCAAATGGTGTTGTATCATTCAATACCTTTGTCGGACATCTATTTCTTATAAAATTGGCAGTATTTATTGCTTCTGCCCATAGACTGTTGGGTAGCTTCGACTGCAACAACATGCAACGCGCCATTTCAACTAGCGTACTGTTGGCACGTTCCGCTATTCCATTTTGTTGAGGTGTATGTGGTACCGTCAATTCGTGTTTAATGCCTTCAAATTCTAATAATTTATTGAATTCCGTAGATGTGTACTCCTTCGCGTTGTCTGTATGCAGTATTTTAATGTTGTGACCACTTTCCCCTCTGACTCGTAGTATATATTTCTTAAAAGCAGACAAGACTTCAGAACGATTCTTCAGCATAACAACTTCTGTGTATCTCGTATAGTCGTCAATAAATGTGACGAAATACTTCGACCCTCCGATTGATGTGGTATTCATCGGGCCACAGATGTCCGAGTGGACCAGACCTAATTTTTCTTTCGCTCTCTTGGACGAACTCTTGTATGGGACTTGACATATCTTTCCTGTATGACATACTTCGCAATCGAATGAAATTTCATCCGAGCTAAAGTTGATTCCACTTACCATGTCGTTGGCCTTTAATTTTTTTAAATCATTAAGGTTTAATGGCCGAATATTTCATGCTATTGCTTGATTTTGCTCGTTGCAGTCCTTCGGTATTGAACGCTACATTCTCTCTCTCTCCATTGAYCAAATACAACTGTCCTTGATGTCTTGCGGTCATAGCTATTGATCCGTCTGGGCGCTTTACCACTGCACTGTTTTTACGAAAAATTACGACATAATTGTTATCTGTCATCCTGGATACTGACATCAGATTATTCCTAAATTCTGATACTAACATTGTATCTTGCAATCTTACGCCGTTAGATACGTTCCCTGATAACGTTATCTTTAGTTTGACGTCTCCAGTACCTTCCGATTTGACTTGGTGTTCCGCTGCAATGTATACGTTACATGCCTTGCTTTTTGAGAATGTGCTAAATTTTGAACGGTCGTTGCACATACGTCTCATTGCGCCACTGTCTAAACACCATTCTGTGGATCTTGCTGGCTCTGTATTTAATGCTATAGCTTGCATCGCGTCTTCCGCGCCAGTTTCTGTGACGTGTGCCTTATTAGTTCTACATTCGATCGCGCGATGTCCGAATTTTCCGCATTTATAACAGCTTCCCTGAAATTTAGTGCCTTTAGATTTTTTCTGACGTTCCTTTGAATTAGGCTTATGTGATCCCTTGGGATTTCCTCGACCTTTAACTAGTAAAGCGTCTGTTTGATTATCAGGCTTCAAATTTTGCTCTTCAAGTCTCGCTTCTTGTTCTATTAATTTTAATTTTAGTGATTCTATGTTCGGTACATCATCTCGCGATTCGATCGCAACACAAAAATTATCGTACTCCGCGGGTAAAGAACTGAGCAACATTACCGACAGTAATTCCTCTGGGACTTTTATGCCGACCTCCTCGAGCTGCTCGGCCGTGCGCGTGAAAGAATGAACGTATTGCGTCATGGATTGGCTAGCTCCCTTCTTCATTCGATGAAGTTGTTTGTACAGCACCGCTTTTCGCACAGGTCTCTTCGATTCGTGGACTTTCTCTAATTCTGTCCATGCTTCCGCTGACGTTTTCGCTTTCTTGATGTGTGTAATTTGATTTTGCAACGTGCTCAACGTTATTAGCGCCAATGCTTTCCGATCTTTCTGTTTCCACTCAGCTTGATTTGCTTCGGTTGGGGCTATTTCATCGCTAACATATCCCCATAGATCGTTGATGACAAGCACACTTCTCATCTGGATTTTCCATGACTCGTAGTTTGTGTCGGTTAACTTTTCAATGTTACACGTGGCGTTCGGCATGGCTATTGTGTCGATCCTGATTTTTCGTTCTTGCACTACACGGGCTTTACTTACGCGCAGTGAGAGCAGTTCCTGGGCCCATAACCTGTTGAACAGTCTCTTAATGACAAGAACGCTTGAGCTACAATAATGAGAGAGTCTTTCCTTTTTCCTTTTTGTATTCTAAACTTATTTTCGAAAATTAGTGCACACTTCCACATCGCTCGCTGGTTGATGCTCATCACACATAGGAAGAACAAAACACACTAGTCACTCACACAAGAAACAACAAGGATATCATTACACCACCTAGATAGATCGCTAATGAGGCTTCATACGCACATACTTATCGAACGCGTTGATCTTAATTTCAATACGCATTTTTCACATGAATTAATATGAATATTATTTGTGCATTTGTAAGATATTACAAATTCATATTTAAAAACAATTGGATCTGTGATTTTTAATGCAAAGATATTTTTATTATTATTATAAGGAATTGGAATATACAAGAGTATTTTCACTACTGTGCGCTATACTATGTCTGAGCAAACTTTCAATTACATAATGTGTTTCTTATTTTAAAACTATTACAGCAACATTCTATAATAGGATTTTCGGATGTATTTGAGTTCTGAAAATTATCATATTAAAGTCTGTAACAACCTGCGTGCGCGTGTGTATGTATGTCGAAAAGTGACATCGGTTACTTTACATGAATGATCCTGCATATATGATTTTATTTAAGAAATATCACTACACACACACACACACACACACACACACACACACACACACACACACACACACACACACACACACACACACAAATTTTATTTCTTGAGATAGGAAATTTATTGTGAATTGTTATGCTTATTGCAGATACGTAAAGTCGGCAATAATAAGTTACGTGACAATAGATATTTTGGAAAAGAACAAAACGTATATGTATAAATTACGTGTACAAATACTCTTATCTCTTTTTAAGTTTTAGATACATACAATGGAAACTTTAAGTAGATTGCTGTACCAACGTTGGTACCAATTTGAATAATCAGCTTTTCAAAGCAGTCCAAGCTTTGAAGAAAATTCTGTGTGCAGGATGTTAAGTGGAAGCGATTACCTATTACCTATTACACAAATGATTATAATTACTTATTACAAGATGATATTTATAATATGGAAAACACCATTTTATTAAAAGGAAATAAGTAATGTTACCGCAAAATGCAAAATAGATCTTGAGACGACAAAACTTTGTAAAATAGGTAATTTAAGTCATATTATTTTCAAACAGATTTTGGTACATTTATAAACTTTTCTAATGTGATTTTTCTATATCCATGATAACATGATAAAGAACTGATGCAAAATGCAAGTTATGTATCCCACTGTTTTTGAAAACGAATTCATTAGAAAAGAATAAGAAAAAAAAGAATTACGTAACATTTTCTGCTGAGATCATTCATAAAACCGTAATTTAATCTGCATAATCGGCGTCAGATAATGTTTGATCGAAAGAAATATGATAAGGATGAAAACGATATCGTCTTAGAATTCTGAATCCACTAGATCGTACACTGTAATAATTTTCTATTTGCCGAGTAGTGATATGAGAGTTCATAGCCACTGCTCTAAGTATTACAATCTTATGAGAGAGAGATAGAAGAAGCAGATAAATAAATATTTCGGTACAAATAAATATTTTAATACATTTTTTATAAATATAAATATAAATAAGTAATTTTATATATAAATATTTAAATATGTTGTTTCTATTTCTTCTTTATATCGATGCACTGTTTTTTATACTAGACATTACAGACGCGCGCTTCGCGCGCGCTATATAGTTTCTTTTTATACTTGAATAATTATACTTGAATAAATGCAATTTATATTACACTATTACTATTACACTAACCCTTACATTAACCCTTCGGTACACAACTGTCAAAATATGCAATGATAGTCATTCACGAAGCAAGCGCAGCTAGAGAACAATCGGCATCGCGGAAAAGCGGCAACAATACTTCGATATATGCGAGTAATCGATTTAACACGCCTTTTTTAGAAAGGATAAATATAAATAAGTAATTTTATATATAAATATTTAAATACTAAAAAAATATTTTCTAAATAAGTATTTTATCGCACATGCAGTGAGAAAGAGAGAGAGAGTTAGGCAATTAACATATTAACGACGGGACATTTTTATTAAAACTTTCCTATACGACGGGTGATTTTAATGATGGAATATAGAATTCCTTCAACATGTGTATACTAAAATGTAATAAGTATTTTTGTAATAATATTTTTGTAATAATATTAGAATTTTTTTCTTGTGTGATACTTAGAATAAATAGAAGATTTAGAAGAATTAGAATTAATTGCCAATCTTAATTGGCTAACTTCTTCTCTTTCAATGAATGCCTGCATGCGTGCGTGC
>JANQDE010000178.1:115415-140178 GCA_037157785.1 Cephalotes varians
GTGCGTGCGTGCGTGCGTGCGTGCGTGCGTGCGTGCGTGCGCGTGTGTGTATCTTTTATTTTCTCTCTTGCGTATGGATGTGCATATTGTAAAATAAAGATTAAATTAAGTGTATATGTAATATTATAAATAAGATTGTATGTAATTTAGTTTATAAAGAATTAGTTAATTAATCTTAATATCAAAACAATTAATATGTTTCGGTTTGGCAGCGCCAAGTATTTTGAAAAATCAAACACTTGTATTAAAATATTTATTTGTCAAACTGAATATGTATCTTAATTGCCTAACTCTCTCTCTCTCTCTCTCTTTCTCACTGCGCGTGCGATAAAATACTTATTTAGAAAATATTTTTTTAGTATTTAAATATTTTTATATAAAATTACTTATTTATATATAAAAAATGTATTAAAATATTTATTTGTACCAAAATATTTGTTTGTACCAAAATATTTATTTGTCTGATTATTATCTTGTTTCTATTTCTTCTTTGTATCGATGCACAGTCGCGACAGAAAACAAAATAATCACGAAACAGAAGAAATAAACAACATGGTGATAAAACAGCTATACTGTGTTCTAAAGTTGTGAACCAATGCAAAATATTAATGGATAACTATAGTCACCCGTAGGACACAGTGAGTGTGTAATGATGGGTGACTATAGTCACCAATAGGACACAGCGAGCGTGCGACGATGGGTGACTATACTCACCGATAGTATTGAAAGGGTTGAAGAATTCTTAAAGCGTAGGCCGAACTCCGACTATGTCGATAATACAGACTTTTTAGTTTTCCAAAATATAAATATAATATTGATAATAGTGATATCTTTAAGTTAATTTCTTACATTATTGTTCTGTCTCACTTAAACGCGTGTATCCTTGTCTAACATATTGCAGCGCTATTTCCCGCAAGATCTGGCACTTACTATCACACGCAATACTGTTCTTTTTTCTAATTCACATTTGTATTTATATGTATAAAATTTTAATCAAAGATATCTTTTTTCTAGACTTTTAATCTTAATTCTAATTGCGATATTGTTCATGCATGTTGTCCCTAAGAGGCGACTATCACATTTTGTATATATATATATATTGTAGAATACTTATATTAAGCAAATATTGTGACAGTTCTACGTGCGTAAAAGTAAGTGATATTTATAATCTTGTTTTTTATATAAGATTGCCCCCTTTATTTTTATGCGTACTTTAGTTGTGTACAAAAATTTTGTATTCTGTAAAGCCAATTAAAAAAGTACTTAAAATGAAAAAAACGTCAGTAATTTGTTTCATTTTAGGATCCCCTTAATCTTTCATTTTTAACGCTGATTATAGTCAGCATCCATGTAGTGAGCCGTGGATATTAGCGCCGTCTATAATCGGCGCTCAGGTAATGATTAATTCTGCGACATCTATAGTGAATCTTTTGATCCTATTCTGTATCGGATAAATTACATATTAAAAATACGATTCTTATATTTTTTCTGTTCGGTAGTGTAATATTTATACAATAAGTATTATAAGTATTATAATGAAACAAAAAAGTGTTATAAGTGAATCATATTCATTAATTTGAAACTAATATCGACTGACACATTTCGAGTGAAACATTTCGACTGAAAAAAATCAAGGAAGAAAGCACCGCAATAAAATTTCAATAATTTTTACAATGTAAGAGTATTTTAAGTATTAATTAACGAATAATGATCACATTTGTTATGAAAGATATTTGCGAATGATTTTGCATTTCAACATAATAATGATGAAACATGCATCACATCTCGCGAAGGATCGACTAACTGCTTATGAAATTTGTTCTTTTCTGAACTATTCTTCTCTGAACATTTCAATCATCTGATAGAGTATGAATTTGAAATATAGAATTTCAATGAAGAATATACATTATAATAAGACCAATTTAATGAAGTTCATTAATAATGCAGGAGGAATTTGTTAATGAATTAATATGAGAGGAATTTGTTAATCCCTTAACGCGCACGTTTGAGTTATCTCGAGCAAGCTATACTTGCAGAAATGTGCACATTCGAGATAACTCGAGCAGCATTGTATTTTGGGTTACTATAATGTTCACACTCGAATATACACGAGTAATAAAAAATAATTAAATAAAATTTGAAATTTATCATACAAAAAAACATTTTTAATTGTTATGTTATTCTTAAGACTATTTTAATTATTTTGCTTTTTTTCCTACATAAAATTAGTGAAAATTTAAAAGTAAAAAAAATAAATAAATTTATTATTTTTTGTCTTTACATATGTAAGTATCGTACAAAAATAAGTTCAAACAAACATTTTCAATTATATGAAAAAGTGATTTCTTTTGGATAATTAAAAAAAAAGCGTGTTAAGAGGTTAATGAATTGATAGTTTCTCAATGTTGCATCGTGTTATAAATTATTATACCTTATAAATGATTATAGTATTAAGTACTGAATGTATTCAATTTGATACATAAAAGATTTACTAGTAAATAATTATAATTTATTATACCTTTAATAAAGTAATAATTATTATTTAATAAATGTATATAATTATTATTTATATGTAATAATTATTATTTATTATACTGCCGAAATAATTGTTGTATTTTTTGTTTGTTATAGTTTAATTGTTTGGCTGGAAACTTTCCAATTTATTTTTTTCATATTATAAATTAGAAAAATTCTTACGAACAATTTAACAATACGATATTTTATAAATTAAAATATATTAAGTTTTTATACTAAACCTTTGGTTTCAAAAATTTTTTATCTGAGCAATATAATAAAACTATTTACTCATTGGTTGAAAATTTTTGATAGCTGCTGTATAAGATATGCGCGAATTAATAACAGATAAATAATAAATATGTCAATCAATATGTTACAAATAATTGCAAATAACATGTAAAACTGCAGATATAAATAATATAATGTAAATTGCATACAAGAATAACAAATAATGAATAACGAAAGAATAATTCGAGTTATCCATAAAATATTCCTTGAATAACAAATTAAATAAACAATTAATAATTTTTGAAGACTACGTATGTGAATCACACAATTAAGTAAAGGACTGCTTATGCGATCAAGGCTGAATCTTGCCTAATAATATGTACATTTAAATTTTTCAGTTTGAATTATATGCTGAACATTGTCAACATTAAACACAATCCAATAAACTGAAAACTAGAATAATAATATCATAAATTATATTGATCGTCAAATATGATGCTAGCAGGATCTTAAAAACTGTAAGAAAATCTTATTGCGAAAAATTATCTCATCCAGAATTTGAACCTGAAACTTCCCTGCTTTTTCGGGGCGAGTATCTTATCCAATTAGACCAAGGCATGTGATAATATTTATTACATAAGTAGTTATTTCTAAATTATGCGATGCACATACGCGGTCTTATTTAAATTTGTTGATTATTAATCATATGTGCTTTTTAATACGTTTTTTTTCATATATATAATATTATTGCGATAAATATTATCATATGCCTCAGTGATCGAATTGAATAATATCAGCTAGTGGCAATTTAATGATCAATATAATTTGTGGTACTATTATTCTAATTTTCAGTTTATTAGCTTGCTGATAGTGTTTGCATAGTTTAAACTGAAAAAATGTAAATTTAAATGTAAATATTATTACAACCAAATATTATAATAATTGCAACTATTGCAATTCCAAGATCTAATCGTGATCGCATAGGCAGTTTTTTACTAAATTAAATAACATTTTTTTAAAATAACGTGCATCTTCGTTAAAAAACGTTCTAAATGAAAGATTATATTTTGTGATTAAATACACATGAAAGAAATAATCACTAAATTATATTTCTTATCATATTATCTTATTTATTAATTTTTTTATCTTTCGCTATCTGAGAATCTTAGGGCCTTTCTATACAAAATGACACAGCTACTATACAGCACAGCATAATGCTCGTCTCTAATTAGAGATTAAGATTGAGATTGGGTTAAATTTTGATTAATCAAAACAAAGTTCACTAGACTTGAGATTGATTTTCTTTTTTCTGACTGATTAAATTGTAATCTCAATCTCAATCTCTAGTCTAATACGGGCCTAAGATCATCTGAACAATGATCATGCAAATTAATATGACGATTTTACACTGGATACTTATACATAGTTCAGACAGTCTTATGGTATGCATTTGTCATTTTGTTGCGATAGCTCTTATATTTGAAATGTATTTACTTGTGAGGGTATTTCACAAACGGGTATTTCGAGTCCGATCGATTTTTATTCATGAAAGTTTCTTGTAACCTCCAAAAGTTTCTCATTCCTTATTTTTTCCTAAAAAATCTTTGTAGTATAGGAGATCTTTGTGTGGTAGGGCGACCGAAACTACCAATTTCTCTGCGAACAACACCGAGTTAATTTTTGTGTCGGACTCTAGTGACTCCCGTTTGTATTGAACGTCGGTCTGTTGTGAAAAGTAAAAATTTTGCAAAAATCATTGTAAGTATTCTATTTCTATTTTAGATTAATATCTGAATGTCTGTTTTTATTATTATTTTTGTTTAAAAATAATTTCTTTAAAAGAAAAATATTATTTATAAAAAAAAAATTTATTAAAAACATAATTTATTTATTTAAAAAAAAAATAGAATAGAATTGAGGCGTCGAATTGCCTCATTATGAACGAACAAAGCAACGTTAAGTCTCTCATAATCTTGTGATGAAAAAGATTAAAAAATACGTGCTTTTATTCGATTTTTCTTTTTTGCTCCTTATTAAAAATCATACTTTTCTAAGAATTTAGAGTTCTCGTATTTTTTTTTCAAAGCTTTATACCTAAACTAGGAAACCCTATAATCATTTTTCTATGCATTTATTATAAAAAGTTACAATTTTTTAATCAATTTTACCCAATCTTTGATTAATTTTTAATAATTAAATTATATTACATTTTATCTCTTTCCAAAATAAAATACAAACATTTATTGTACAAACTTGAAAGTATATTCTTGAATTTTTATACATTTTTTGAATCATTTTTTAAATAGATGAAACAGTGATCGGAATACCCCCATTTATATATAAGGTGCCGTTTTTCACATGATATTATAAGGGTTTATATTATTTAACTCGAGATATTACAAAATTATGTATGTATATAGATAAAATTAATTGGAATTGTTGAAGATAATATACTTGATAATATTGGAGGGAAATCTCAATTTTATTCGAACGAAATTAACCCGCAGCAGAGAAGAGTCAAAGGCTTAGAGACCAGCTTGAAAGTTACTCAAGTTTAATTATCGCACTTGTTTCTCGGAGAAAGTTCTATTTTTTCTTTTTTCCGTCCTTCTTTCCCTCTCTCTTCTCTCTCTTTCCTTTTTCCTCT
Source organism: Cephalotes varians (assembly GCA_037157785.1). Classification (NCBI taxonomy): domain Eukaryota; kingdom Metazoa; phylum Arthropoda; class Insecta; order Hymenoptera; family Formicidae; genus Cephalotes; species Cephalotes varians. Next base: position 120,808 of record JANQDE010000178.1, read on the forward strand.
CTCTTTTCTCTCTCTCTCTCTTTTCCTCTCTCTTTCTCTCTCTCTTTCTCTTGACCTAAGTGCCGTATTTTCTAAATCCCCTGGCTTACTCGCGTGCACAGTATACATGAAAGCCTATCCTTCTTTACAGCGCTTTGCCGGAGTTTTTTAGTTATCAACGCACGACATATTTTAAGCACTTGACGCACCGTGTCCGCTGCGCTTCCTTTAGCACATTGTCGCAAAGCTCACTGACCGGAAATGCGGACACCCTTGAGAGAGCCTACGTTCGTATCTCTGGATTATCCGCTTTGTTCGCACGCTTCTCTCACATACGTCGGCTAGAAATATTGTCCCTCCACTCTTTGTTGCGCAAGAAAATATAGAAGAAAAAGTAGCACAGAAAAGTAGTCGTCTATCGTCGCTGAGCAAAAATGCTACAAAATTGCTTACATAAACACACATGATCGTTTCCAAAACATTATTAACTTATTATTAATGTTATTACGAATTTTTTAAATAATTTGTTATTTTAGATTTTTTGCAATATATTAATATTTTAAATTTATTTATTTAATACGAAAGTAAAAATTATTTTGCTGTGATTCACGGAAGATATTTGAAATAATTTGTTGAAATAATTGGGTTGAAATAATTGGGTTGAAATAATTGGGCTTGAAATAATCACGAATTAAAACTTATTTCGAACTTCGGAGATTAAGCACTTATTCATGAAGTTAATTATAATTGTTCGGACAAAAATCTGCCTATTAAAGATTATCATCGATCGAATTCATCGCTAATACCTCTTTAATATTAACAATTCAATAAAAATAAACTCTCTCGATCTTTGCCCCTTTGAATTATTTTGAATTATTACTTTGAATTATTTTCTTCTTCTTCATTACCGAAACGAGTAGGACCAAATGCAAAAAATAAAATAAAATATGCAAAAGACTCTCTTTTTTCTGTTTCTTTTTTCGGGAGAAATTGTCCGCGAGTCACGAATCTCTGGTGTGACTGGAAAAAAAGCGCTGTGTTACCAGAACGGAAAGATAGGATATGCTGCCGCTTAAAGACGATGGCGGAAAAGGGAGACAATCACGGATAATGGATACAAGTTTACTGAGACAAAAGAAATATGTTTTAAAACAAGTAAAAGGTGCACTCTCAAAGTGCGCGCAATAGTTACGATTGTGCGAGCCCATCGTCACGGTTGCGCTTCACGACTCGTACTACTGCGATACATGACACATGGGTCAATAAAAAAAAAAACTGGACTAAGCTTATAAAAATTTAAATATTTATCTAATTTAAATCTGGCTTTTTAAATCTCCCTTCAAAGTAATTTTTTTGTGTATTTATACAATGATCCTATTGCTTTTGCCATGTCTCAAATAGGTTCTGGAAATCTTTGTCGAATCGTATTGAGGAATCCTAAAATGAAGACGGAATTTTGATAGGAAAGCGCCTTCAATTAAGCCAAATTAAAAATATCAATAATACTGACATTTTTAATTTCGTTTTCTACTTTATCATTTACAAATACACCGAAATATGAGCCTGCTTCCATGAATGCACATGCATATTCAACAATAGGTCAGCTTAAAGCGAAGAGAAGAGTTCAGACGTATTATTTGTTATTTCTTTATCTCTGAAGCTATAGTTATAGTTACGATTTTGTTTATCGAATTGACGTTGGAACACACGACGTGATATGACAAGTTTTTATAATTCTGTAAAATTATTGATATATAAGGTGTTCCTTTTCAATCTTTCATTTCCAAAATTGTATTTGTTTTTAATTTTAGAGAAAAATGTTTCAATCAAAAGTTGTATAATCTGAAGGGGGATAAATAATGATCAATTTTCAAAAAAATCGATTTTTTAACTTCAAATAAATCGCTATTTCTTAAAATAAAATTGTATGATATTTTTATTTTAATTTCTCTAATTGTTCTGCATATAAAAGCGCTAAAGTTTATAAAAAATGATTACTTTAATATTTATATTTTATTTACATTTTTTAAATATAAGATATTTTATAAATTATTCACTTTTTTGTAATTGTATCTTCATTTTTATATATAGAATAATGATATGAATTAGCTAGTGTAAAGAAAACATAGTTTTTTTTCTCAAAAATATTACGCAATTTGCAATATGCAATCTTTTTTGAAAAATAACTGTGTTTTTTTTACATTTGATTCATCTCAATGATTTTCGATAACCTTACTTTAATCTTTATTATTATATATATGTAGAATATCTAAAAGAATCGCATTGTGTGTGTGCGCGCGTGCGCGCGCGCGCGTGTGTGTGTGTGCGCGTGTGTGCGTGTGTGTATATGTGTGTAAGAAAAATCATACAATCCTATTTAAAACAATGGTGACTATCTTTATTGAAGTTGAAAATTAAATTTTTTGAAAATTTATTTTATCATTACTTGTGTGTATCCGTTTTCAGATCCTACAACTTTTGTGAAAAGTTTTCTTCTAATATTCCGTGTTTTCCAAATTCTTGACTATTAAAAAATAAAATGAAATTCTCTGTATCACGAATAATCTTACAGAATTAAAGTTTATCAACGTGCCGCACGTCCCATCGCTAATTTGGGAAACAAAATCATATAACTATATTTATCACTTGAGAGAGAAGAAGATTGTAAATTTTATATGTCTAAACTCTTCTACTTTAAGGTCGATGTATTGAACGTACACGACATAAGCTCATGCTTTGATATGCGTTGCTAGTAGCTCTCTCCACTGTAAACATGCTAGAAGCATGCTGTTTTCTCTGCAGGCAATATTCACTATGACAYATGCAATGTGCACGCACGCACGCACAAAATATATAATGTCGTGAAAAAACATTTTCACAACATTAATTTATTCAAAAATAAAAGAAATAAAAGGAAGATAAAAAGAAATAAATACAAAATAATTAATAAATTTTAACATAGATTACTAATAGAATATTGCAATATATTTTTAATTAATGGAGAGAATGGACAAAATGTCTGTCTTGCTCACGAATACAATATACATTAATCAATTAATCTTAGAAGGGCTAATAAGCCGCAGTTAATAGAGCGTAATCATTTATGTAATTTATTATCTATATTTACAGATGTTTCGGCTTTCTTTTAAGCCATCCTCAGTGTATGAAAATGTACGTGTTCTTGTCGACGTTCGATGTCCAAAATGAATGAGATTTTGGATTTGGATATTACTCAAAAACGAAGAAGCAGTTTTGTTAATTATGAAAAAAACTCTAACAACTAATATACGCAAAATAAGTCATGAATTAGATTTGTTGAAAAATTCAATGCGTATTTTAAAAGAAAATAGATTACACATATTATTTTACTTAATTTTACACATATTATTTTATTTAAAAGTGCCACGAGAGCATGCACCAAGATTAACATTTTGTATATGATTATTGGAACAAGAAGGAAAACAACCCGGTTTTGTAAGAAGGATTTTATTCATCATGTTTTACTTGTAACACATACAGTAACACATACAAGTAATACATATAAATAACACATACAGTACATATCTTTGTGCAAACGAAAATTCAATGAATTTTATATAACCGTACATCATTTCAACATTAACTTATCCATACAGCACAGAATGTTGAAAAAACATTGCAAAGACAAACGTTGCAATGTTGAATGTTAAAGAATGAATGTTTTTAAAAGTGCTAAGAGTGTCTTCGTGTCTTAATTCATTGTTAATGTTAATGTTCCGCCAGTGAATGTTTTTTCAACGTTGAATCTATGATTTTTCTATACTGTTAATGTTTTTGCAACATTGAACAAGATTAAACAAATTATTATCTTTTGAAATAAACTCTTCACTAAAATTGCTCACTCAAGAGTAATACACGACATCGCCGAAGGTCGTGGAGGCGCTTTTCTTATGTTTGAAAAATTACACAGAATAGGATTAAAGGCGCAACATTATAAGAGTCTTCACCTGTGTTCTAATGAAATGATTCCTTGAAGACGACTTAAAGGCTCTAGAAATAAAGATAAAGATAAAGATGAAAGTAAAATGTATTTTGAGTATTGAGAGTATTTTACTTAGTTTTGTGTAAAAATTAATTAAAAAATCTAATATTCTTAAATATATATAACGGTACATTTTAGGAAAGCAGAAGAATCAATTTTAAATAATAAGAATCAATATTATTTTTTAAATTTAGATTTTTTTTCAACAATTTAAAAACTAATTACACATTTATCTTATTCAATTTTGAAAATACAAAATGTACATTTTATATATATAAAATCTACATTGCTTATATTTTGAATCAATGTTGAATCAATATGAGATTAACAGGACAAATTAATACAAATTTTATTATATCGAGAAACGATATTGTAGATATAGTAAACGATATGCTTTTACATCAATGGTAAAATTTAGTATTTTAACATGATGGAACGCCATCGCATAATTCTATAAATGTATGTTGAATATTAAATATTAATTTTTCAGGAAGATGGATAAGACGCATCCAATAAATTGGCCGACAAAGTCACTCGATTTGACGATTTTCTTGGATTTCTTCTGGGGCCATATTAAAAAATATGTTTATCGGAAACATAACTAATAATTGTGAAGAACTTAAGGAACGAATTAATGAAACTGTTGTCTCTATAATATTAAAAATAATTAGAAATGCAACGCACAGTTTATTGAGACGTGCACAGTCGTGCAAAGAATGTGATGATCGAAATTTCGAACATCTATTGTAATAGATATAAAATTTTTATTATTTTAATATAAAATAAAATGTTGTTATAGTCTGAAAGGCTATATACGATAAGTATTAAATATTAAATATAAATATTAAAATAAGTGAATCACATCAACCGCGCAAAATGTCGATGCAGCAGAAATAGCGACCGCGCGAAGACTATTGCGAAAGATTTCGTAAAGACTTACGAAGGATTGCGAAAAAGCGAGAACATCGCGGAAGTGCAAGCTAGAACTTCAATTATAAACGTCTTTGCTTGCATTCGGATTTCGAATTAATACTTTCGCAATAAGCCTTCGATCTCCTTGATCAGCACCGGAACAACGACCGCCCGGGCCGATCAATAACCCGAAATACAGAATTTAAAAGGATGAACCGCCAAAGCGAGGCGGGTAGAAATACACGCGTCACGTAAGGCCATCGCCGAGATACCCGCAAATACGCGAGCACGCGAGTGACCATATCTCCGAAACCCAAGACATTCGACGTCGGCGTAGGTCAGTGCCGCGACGTGCCAATGAAATGCGAGTGATATCTAGTCTAGCGAAGCGAAAATAAACATACGACGATTGTTCAAATTATTATGTATCTTTATTAATAAATCATTAAAGCCAATTAATAAGTGATTCTCTCGTGGTCTACGGGTCCCTACTTTTAATCCGGCTAGATCCCGACAACCCCGTGCCTCACAACCAGGGGCACAACAATTTATATTAAAATAAATTTGCTTTTGATGCAAAAAAATATAGTGTACTTTATTTTATTAATATTAATATTTGTTGCTTTAATCTTCTAACATAACTATTACCTCCAAAATGTTAATTTTGATACATAATCTTGTGATAATAAATTTTGTACACACTTTGTATTGCGACGATGCTATTCCTCGGGACCGCCGAATTCCGGGGAGGCACGCCCAATTTATACCCTACTTAACGGTAATCCCTTAAAGTGAGATGCTTGGTACAGGTATCAATAATCCAAGGTAACGGAATAATCAAGATATCAGGTAGCGGAATCAAAACGGTAATCACTATTACAATTAGGCGGTAACTGAATCAAGACTCACGGCAAGTCGGGAGATGGTCGATAACAGATTCAGTACGAAATCCGGTGATTTCGATTAAGCAACACTTAAAGAATGGGCGCCAGGCGCGACTAATCGCGCCACTCCAAGATACTCCTTAACTTCCCAATAATCCTATAATATACCCAGCCGCACCTCGCTCAGTGTAGTGTAGAGGGGCGGGATTCTTTATTTTTAGGTGGAATGCTCAGGAGGAGAGGTAATAGCAAGAACAACAGACATAAGTAAAATAAAAGTAACAAAATATATTTTGTGAAAATTAATCTCGGATAACCGGAGATTAGGATACGCGCACGCTGCGCGGTATTTCCAATCGAAGATGTGATCGTAGTAACAGTTTCGAACGATACCGCAGTATCGAGATCGCACAACGTGAACAATACACGCACGATAATTAATATTAATACAAACGTAAGCGACGATTTGACTCGATTATAATGGCACAACGGTAACGCGTCACTCTACTAATAGGCGGTATAATCACAGCAAGACGGTAACGATAACGCTTACAAGATTCCGACTTTACAATCAAGATAAGGCGGTAACCGGCAATGCGTTAGCGGGATGTTAAATTCCGTCACAACTATACGCCGTAACGCGATACTCGAACAATGAACGGTAGCGGAAACGATAGACGAAACGAAAAACCAAACGATAACGATAACGAATACGAAACGCGAGGCTGTCGGTGGCGGTATATCCGGGAGGGACCCTCCCGCGCGGTACTCTAAGCTCTTCCCTCGGGGAATCGGGGCCTCGCACTTGCGCGTAATTTCCGGGATCCTTAAGGGATCCCTTATTTCCCGGGATCGTTCTTTCCGGCCACTTGAGTGCGATATGAATTCTTACGTGAGGCCCCGGCCCGAGTGAGAGCCAACGGTCACCTGAGTGGCAGCTTACAATAACTCGCTGTTCCTCTCGCCGGATCCTTTTTCGGGGGATGCGTCCTCTCCGTGCTCTGGCTCACCGAACAGTGCTCGCCGCTGTCGCCTGTTCTAGACTCCTCGTCTCTTGCGCAGATCCTTTGCACATCGTCCTGCCGGTTATTATCGGCGCCCTCCATCGGTTGATCGATGACTTTGGGCATGGTCCCATTTCTCCACCGCCTGCGGGAATCTGTTTGCTCCTCGAGCTGATAATACAGGAATCCACTCTTGGCGTGTGGGTCGAATCGGCCCGGCTAGCCAGGCCAAGGCTCGCATCCGCCCTCGGTCTTAATAGGCCATATCCTCCGTTTCATGGCACGGGTAGGCCTGTCAATTCCTCCTCCCTGGCAGCGGTACGGACTTTGAAGTACCCTCTCATTGCAGGGCCTCGACGATTCAGGCATCGGACGACGGGGCCGGACTTCGGACAAGCGGCGGCACTCCCGGATTTGCCAGTACTCCTGGTTCTCCCATCCTTGCTGTCAATGCTCTTCTCCCAATGCACAACTCCAAAGCCGCCGACCACTCAGGCTACCGCTCCCTATTTCTAGATAACTTAAATAAAAAATATAGAACTTCACTCTAATTAACAGTGGGGAAGATCGCTCCCTCCCAGACAGGGAGAGGACGATCCCCGAGATTCTCCCCCGATCAGGCAATAGCCCTTGTGACGAGGCGCCCGAGGGCGTCACGTCACAGTATTGATTAAGATTGATTAAAATACACTTATACCAAGAAAGATATCTATTACGACATATTTTATACAGATTTGATAGCTCAATGTAATGGTAACTCAATACATTCCAAGATCAGTATTTTGTAAAATAATTTCTATTATTAACATATATGGCAAGTTAATTAAATAAGAAAAGTTAGAAAAAATTTAAAAGTATATGGCTTGTTCACAAAATGATTGTAACATTTTGACCGGTGTAATCAATATTTACAACCAAAAATACTCGTTAACAAGTTATTCTGGGGGCAATTATCTGATTCAATATTTTTGTATTAGTTTTAGAATAAATTATGCATTTTTTGATTATTCTACAAGCAATCAATATCGATCATTTAAAAGCCAAAATTTTTCATAAATCGAAGAAAATAAGGGTTGTGGACCCGCATGAAGTTTATGATAATGCTTTTGTTCAAATAATAACTTAATGAACCAAATAATAATTACAAGGGCGAATAAGAGTTGTTATTTTTTGTGCGTATCAAAATGCTAATAAGCATGTATTATTATCTTAATTAACAATTATTTTTATTTTATTACATTAAATTTCGAACGTTTCGACTTTTCTTTGAGTCATTTTCAACGGTAAAAAATGCAAAAATATAAAATACGGATTTCAGGTGTGAGAACCAATAAAGTAGTAGAGTTAATCACATTGGTCGCAAAGTCGAGTGGTAACATTTTAGTTCATATTCAATCTATAAGTGAGTGACATAACGCAATCCTTTAAGAATTAAAAGTATATGATAGAAATTTTCTTTTTTCAATCACTCACCTTTTTCAATCACTCACGGAAGCCCGATAATAAAGTCATTGAAAAATTTACTGATAGTCAAACAGAGTTCCATCTCAGAGTTCCACAATTGATAAAATAATTAAGTCAATAAAACAGTCAGAAATTTAAAACGGTTACAAGATGTTGTCGTATAGGCTATCAAGGTAGAACTAGTAGAACAAGGTAGAATCTTTATAGATCACAATTACGTCCTAATATCTTTAGACGTCATCTCTCTCTTTACGAATATTCTCACTGACTTAGCCATAAATAGTATCGCAAACAGATGGGAATTTATTTCAGAAAATTGCAAAATCCTAAAAAAAGAATTTCTCAAAGCTGTTTCTTTCATTTTTAATTCAATTTATTTCTCATTTAATAATTGCTTTTACAAACATTTGGGACTAGTGTTTCACCGAGACTTTCGAAAATCGAAACTCTTGTCTCGTCTCACGAGAGAAGACGAGATAAGACCGAGATCGAAACGAAATTTTGACAGCGAAGCAAGATCGAGACAAAGCATCGAAATTCTCGTTTCGTCTCGATTTATTTATGATTTTTTACTATATACTTCTCATGTATCAATATGTAAATGTTTTCGAGAGAAAATAATATCAATAATATATTATAAATAGATAAATAATGCGTAAGTGATTAACACTCGTACATGTAGTAGTTTTTTGGAACTTAGATTAAAAAATGATCGGCGGCTAAACATGAAAATAAAACTGCTCTGGACATTCGAGTTTATAATTAATTTTAATTACTTAAATCTGTTTATTAAAATTTTTACTCGCAAAATCTACAAAGTACCTACAAAGTATAGGTATATTAAACAGTATTATAAAAGTATTATAAAAAGTATTATATATTATAAAAAATATAAAAGTATATTTATTATTCGACAAATTCAGCGTCGTCAAAAAAGTGACTCGTTAAGTCAGAAGATACCCAAGAATTAAGACATAGCAACAGACGAGCAGATTTATTATTGAGCCGATTTCGGTATTTCTTTATAAGGTCCGCCTTAGAAAATAGTCGTTCTGTTGGCACTGACGTTGCAGGAATACTAAGAAAATCGCGCGCTATCTTTGCTAAGCATGGGTATATTGTCTGATTATTTTTCCACCACTTGATAACGTCGACATCTTTGTTAACTCTACCGCTTCCTAAATATGAATCTATTTCGCTGGTCCATACCAGTCCAGTTCTGTCTTTAAACAACCTCCTTATGTCTATATCTTCATCATCGCTTGATAATATTGGTTGGTTATCTTGCAGTGGTTCGACATAATATTTTTCCTTGAAAACGTTTTTGAATTTTTTCAAGGTCTCATCGACGATTTCTTTGCCCCATTTGGTTAGATTAAAAGTTTCGACTTTGTGCCTTGGGTCCAATATTAGTACCAAACAACATATCTAATTTGTTTTGGCATAGTAGCATATCATTTTGTCGTATGCTGCTTGATATGTATCCATAAGTGAATTCTGTAGTACACTTCGGGTGTCTTGTTGCTCCAATTGTTTAGCAATTGCTTCTATTTTATCGAGGACCATGTTGTACGTCAAGATCACCATGGGCAAAGTGGCATATTTATCTCCTCCAATCAGTGTTGATATCAAAGCAAAATTCTTTAAGAAAGATGCAAATCTTTGCATGACTTCCCACTCATCTTCTGTAAACTGCCATTGAGCAAAATCTGTTTCAGCACAAATAACATTGATGGATCGTTTCATACCCAAACCGGCTTTGAGCATGTTGTATGTTGAATTCCACCTCGTACATACATCGACAATTGGTGAAATATATTTCTCACAAAAAAGATCACAGAAATTTCTAAACTTGATTAATAGTTGTTCTAATCGTTTTAATTTTTTAAAAATCATATGAAGCTTGAAAAATGGCGAAAGTTCGTTGCATTCCTCAATCTCATTATCAGAATTATCACTGTCATCGTCATCTCCAAGTTCTCTATCTTCTTTGTACACCTTGAAGAGAGTTATTGCACTTTGGACTGCCAGGTTCAAAACATGCGCGATACATCTAAAGTGTTGATTTTCTAGATCAAATTGAAACCCATCATTTGTCATTAAAGTAATAAACTCTTGGATAAAAGTTGAGTTTGCTGCACAATTGTCGACTGTAATACCCTGCACTTTGTGCAGAATATTATAGTCCTTCAGAGAAGTAAAAAGCATTTTAGCAATTTCCACACCGTAATGCTTCCCGTTTGAAACAACAAAATCTAAAACAATGGAATGGTATTTAAAGTCATCGGTAATAAAATGCCCTGTAATGCCATAGTATGACTTTCCGTTGATTGCTGTCCATCCATCAAAGGTAAACGAAATAGCAGAAGTATAATGTGCTAAAATTTCTTTAATTTTGCTCTGCACTTGCTCAAAAAGATGTTCGGCTTGTTTTCTTAGTGTATTTCGATTCGGGACTTTTAAGTTTGGATTGATCAGCTTGAAATAATCCACAGTAAAATCATCGTCAAAGAACGAGAAAGGTAAATACTTCTTTGCCATCCATTTCACCGTCAACACGTTGAATTGTTGAGTGAGATCTCCGCTGGTGGCATCAGACTTCGAAGATGACGTCTAAAATAGTGTACTATTATGTAATATATAAAACTTATTAGCATATAAAGCATTGCACCTCTAAGTTTGTTAGAATATACGAGTATATCAACATTAAAAATATAAAATTAAACTAATGTTGAAAATAAATGTTATTATTGCTCTTTTTATTATTGTCATTGTCAAAATTTTATAATAATTACTTGTAGATTAGATTCTCAGGAAATGTTGACTTTTTTTGTTGTAAAATTTATACTTGGCGTCTTTTTGCCAATTATGGAAGAACATCTTGTACTATTTGTATATCTTATCAGAAAAAGCGTGTGCAAATAATCAGAATCGATTCTCTCGATCTTGATTATTGCCTCTTTTCCGCGATGCTAATTGGTTGTCTCGATCGTGCGCTTTGTTCACACGTTGTACATACTAGCTGTCATTGCGGTAACAGATTATGTTCACTGACAGAACACGTTAAAATATAAATAATAGTGCGCGTAGCGCGCGCCTGTGTTGTGCTAGTACAAACAAAATATTGTGTAGATTAAAGAATTATGCTTATTATACCAGCCTCTTAAAATGAAATACGATACTAGTATACTATAAGTCTATGTAATTCAGCGCATAATCGTTTGTGTTTACCTCCGCGCAATTTTGAATTATTTATTCTTTTTATTTTTTTCAGAAAACTTAACAAAACATAACTTAACAAAACAACTCAATTTCAAAAATTTTACACAAGCACATCTACGTTTATTTGTTTACTAACAAAGCTTCATTTAAAAGTAACATATTTTACCTTCTGAAATAGATCCATGATCTTGCAGCTCGAAACTGATGTACAAAATATTTTCTCGTGTATCGTTGGATRTTTATTTTTTAGATGTCGATTCAGGCCGGTTGTATTTCCTCCAGTCATTTTGATTTTCTTTTTTTCGGATTTGCATAATTTGCAAATACCGAATTTCTCTTCGGMATTTGTAAAAAATGTGTAATATTCTTTTACTCTTTTGCATCTCTTTGCTGGGATATGTTCGTCGTCAAGTTGTTCTTCCCCTTCCGGTATATAATTTTCATCGCCGCTCATRAGGATAAACAAATCGTAAATACACAACTGAAATACACTTAAATAATTTGTTGCAKCGAAATAAAAATCCGAGAAATCACGCGGGAAGCAGCGAGTAATATTAACCAATAATGCAGAAACAAATGACGATAACAAATGAAAAACTGGCATTCGGCGAGTGACAAGTCTAAACTCGTTTGCACAGTTCTTCTCCTACACTACGATACTCCCGCCATGCGGCGCATCGAGATTACAAGACGAGACCGAAACAAGATCAATTGAGACGAGACCGAGACTTGATTATCGAGCCATTTTCGAGACGAGATCGAGATCAACTCAAATCTCGTCTTATCTCGGAAAAGTGAAACATTATTTGGGACGCCCATGAGTTCTCCATTATCCCCCATAATTGCAGATCTTGTAATAAGAGAGCTTGAAGAGAAGGCCCTGGAGAGAATTGGAACATAAGTACTGTTTTATTTCAGATATGTGGACGATATTGCTATGGCAATATCTTCCTCTTTTTACGATGATATTTTAGATATTGTAAATGAGTTACCCGTTGTCAATTCAGACGTACCATAGTTTTCACGATTAAAATGAAACTCTCTTATATTTTAGAAAATTTGGTTTATTCTTGAGCGACTTGTACAGTTCGGCAGCGTGGCGAAGACTCTTTCCACTAGTTCTTGAACCGCATACGGCCGGCAAGCAAAAGAAACTCAAGACCCTCAAAATCGGCACTCATCGCGATCTCGACAGCTCATACAACAAAACTTAAATTATAACTTACTTATTAACATACCGCCCGCCTTGATAAATATTTATTTTCAATCGTTTAACAAATTGTTGCGTTTCATTTCCCGTACTACAATACTAAAGTAATACTTGACTAAGTATCACTAATTGCTGACCCATAATCTTCTTCCATATTTTCGGTAGATATATCTACCGATTAAGCTAACTCTTAACTACAGGTCTCTTATAAGTACCCTTTTTGGTTAGGACCATTACTGCCCGAATCACATGACCGTTACTGCCCGAATCACCGATTGACCTGGATGAACTGCAATGATTTTCGCTATTATCCAACTCAATGTATTGTATCGTTTTCTTTCAACATGACTAGCTGATCAACCTCTAACATAGCGCCTGTTTTCATTTTCCACTTTGTTCGCCGCTGACAGTTGACCAGATACTCATTGGACCAAAAATGTTGTCTTAAACGCTCCACATATTGCCAGCGAGTTAGTCGATTTAACGAAACGTTCTGGAGATCTGGTTCCGGGTAAGCAGTCAATGGAGCTCCTATTAGGAAGTGTGCTGGCGTTAACGCGTCAAATCCTTAGGATCATTGGAGAGTGGTCTCGAATTCAATATCGCTTCAATCTGCGATAACAGAGTCATCATCAATGGTCGTAAGCGACGCATCACCTACTGTTTTCTTCAAATGTTGTTTCATAGACCTCACCGCAGACTCCCATAGCCCTCCGACATGAGGCGCTCTTGGAAATATAAAATGCCAAGTTAATCGTTCTGCTAATGCGACTTGCTGAAGTTCCTCATTAAATCTCGTGCTATTGAATAGATCCCTTAATTCTTTGTCAGCACCCACAAAATTCCTTCCATTGTCGGAGTACATGTTGACAGCCTTTCCTCTTCTAGAAATGAATTTTTTCAGAACTCCTATAAAAGCTGCTGAGGTTATATCCTCGACTAGTTCCAAGTGCACCGCTTTAGTCACCATGCACACGAAGACTGCCACATAAACTTTGTACCGCTTATTGTTTTTACTGTTTCTCTATCCCGGATTGCAAAAGGACCGCAATAGTCGACCCCGGTGTTGTAAAATGGTCTGGGTGGATTGACTCTAACGGTTGGCAGCTGGCCCATGATTTGGTGATGTGGAATAAGTGATGCTTTAGTACATTTTACGCAGTTTCTTATGTATCTCTTGACCTCACTCCTAGCTGCGAGAGGCCAAAACTCCTCTCTTACGTCAACGTGGCCTGAGTTCCCGCGTGCAGTGTTTTTTCGTGTTTGTCACGTATATAATTAGTCTTGTTATGTGGTAGGAAGATGGTAGTATAATCGGGTGTTTGATCTCTTCCGGTAGTTGTGATCTTTTCAACCTACCTCCTACACGCAATACGCCATTCTTATTTATATATGGATTTAAATTAATTAACCTAGAATTCTTTGGTACGTTTTCCTTGAGCTTTAAAGCCTTTATATCAGCTTCGAATTCTTCTGATTGCACTATTCTAATTAACACGATACTCGCATTGGCTCTTTTCAATGTAGACACACCCCCTTTTTTCCTTTCCTTTGTATCGGCTTTTGCATTGTAAATAAATCTCAATATATAAGCTGTGACATGCAACAGCCTGTCTAAAGACGAATATCTATGATACAATCGATTTCCTTATTGAAATCGCATTCGTTAAAACTTCGACACGCTGTTCGAGTACAGTTTCGGGCACGGATAAATTAACACCCTTGAAATGCAGTTCGTCTTTGCTACAACTTAACCATTCCAGACCTTTCCACTATAACTTGGAATCTTTTAACCTTTCCGGTGTAACTCCACGTGAAATCAAGTCCGATTGGTGGATTTTCTTTAGATTTTACATGACGCCATTCGGAAGGCGACGAGTGTTCCTGCATTTCGCTGATACGATTCGAAACGAAAGTTTTCCATCTTCGCGCCGGCGACGCTAACCATGACAGCACAATATTCGAATCCGTTCAATAATAACGTTCGTACACTTTAATGTTCAAACTGTTCATTACCTTTTTCATTAACCTAACTAATAGCAGTGCTCCGCACAATTCCAATTTTGTTAAGGATAACGCTTTCAGCGGTGCTATCCTCGACTTTGAATAGAGCAACGCCATTTAGTCGTTCTTTCCTTTAATATATATGCAAGCGCCATACGCCTGCTCACTTGCATCACAAAATCCGTGCAGCTGTATTTTAGAATTATCCACATTTGATATCACTAATCTTGGAATTTTTATAAATTCTAACAAGTATAACTGAGATTTGATTTGATGCCAGGCCTTGTAAATGCTCATAGGCACCAGATCGTCCCAATTAATTTTGCAGATCCACAATGATTGTATCAAGATTTTTGCTGTTGTAACTATCGGACCAACTAATTCTAATGGATTGAAGCCTTGATACTTCGGACAATATAACCCTTTTGATTACTTTACCTTCTAGCTTTAAGTTTGGACTTCTGTAGCATAATATATCCCGATTTGAATCCCACAGAATATCTAACAACACTTTGACTCTTGTTCCTTAAAGAAATCTATCTGACTATCGTTTGCTTTAGTCGTTTCGCTTGATTGTAATATTATATTCGATTTCCATTTGTGTAACTCAAATTCTCCTGAGACTGGTAACTTAACTATTTGATCCTTCAACTCTTCGATGCCTTGTATCGTTTCCGACCCTGATATCAGATCATCCATATAAAAATCCGTAAGAACCGCCTTAGCAGTTACAGGAAATCTTTCCCTTTCTAATTCAACTAACTTTTGCAAACATTTGACCGCCAGGAACGAAGCCGGTTTCGTCCCATAAGTTACCGTTAATAATTCAAATCTTTGTACGGGCTCACTAGGTTTATCCCTCCAAAGTATTGTCAGAAGAGGTGTGTGATTTTCATGAACTATAATCTGCCTGTACACCTTTTTTATGTCTGCACATATGACATACCTATGACATCTAAATCTTAGAATGAGAGTGAATAAATCTGACTGCAGCGTAGGGCCTTTATACAGTGCATCATTTAGCGACAATCCTTCCGAATCTTTACTTGATGCATCAAAAATTACTCGTATTTTTGTGGTCCTCCCGTACTACGGCTTGATGAGGTAGAAAAATTCTCTTCTTGTTATCTGCTGCGTCGACGACCAGACGCATATGCCCTAGGTTCAGATATTCTTGCATGAAGTTAGTATATTCTGCTTTAAACTCTGGATCCTTCGTAAACGTTTCTTTTGTCAATAAAAGCATCTTTTTTCCGATTTCTTCGGAGTTCCCTACTTGTTTTAACACCTTTAGATTCATCGGCAGCTTTACTATGAACCTACCTTCTGCATTTCTCGAATAGCTGTTTGTGAAGCATTCTTCAACATTTCTGTCTTCGTCAGTTAACTTTGTTTGAGTCAAACAATCCTCTATCTATTAACCAGCCAGAATCTATTAACGGTGTCGCTTAATTGTTGCTCTATACTTAGATTAGAACGCGTCTGTCCTGTCTCTTTTCTGTGCCCTATAGTCCCCGCGATTATCCATCCCAATGTCGATTTCTGTAACGTCGGTTTATTCCTACCCAATTTTATTTGTCCGACACAAATGAGATCCCAAAATTTTTCAGCACCTATCAATAGGTCTATTTCTCTAGGGACACTGAATTCGGGATCTGCTAATCTAATGTTACTTGGTACTTCCAATTCGGATTTGCTTATCTTAACTCATTAGCGCCTAAAACCCCCGAAATTTTACTCCAAGTTCACGATGAAATTAAACATAGAAAAAATTTTTTTGGTTAAATTAACGCAATGTTTCTATATGTTTTCGGGTTCGCTCTACACGATCACGTAGTCAGATTTCACTTTGAGCCACAAGGAAATTCAATATGGCGGTATTTTTGGGAAAAGTCACGTAAAAAATGATAATTTTTTTTTTTTCAAATCCAACTTTTGTACCGAAAACGTATTTTATGAACGGAACAAAGTGGCACAAAACGGCACAAAATAGTTGAACTTTCAAAATATGTTTTGTGCATAATCAAAATTCAACATGGCGGTCTCAAAATAGCCGTCAAAGCCAACAAAATGCTAAAAAATGAAGTATTATTGGCACAATATTGCAAATCTCTGCAAATCAATACGTGTTCCGAGTCAGAATGATGGTTTTGAAATATTTGTATCCAATCAGCTTATATTGACTGATTTCAAGATGGCGGACATTGCGTGGTCAACCTAAATGCCTTAATTTTTGGATTTTATCATAGATAGGGGCGTTTCATAACCGTTACAGGAGTGATCATGATCTGATGATAAAGTTTCAATCATTGACGATTTTATATCCGACTTCAAATTTTCAAAATTCAAAATGGTGGATCCAATATGGCGAATGACTAGAAAAATTATAGTTTTTGAAAAATAAAAAATAGCTTCTACAGTAAATTTTGAATTTAAACTATTCTTAGTGTTTTTCTGATTCCATGCATTATTATAGAGAAAATAATTCATATAGATTTAAGTTCTGATTAACCTTCGATAGATACGTTTTTTTCTCAAAATCAGAGCATGTAATCGAAAAATTACGAAAAACAGGTTTTATTCGGAATTTCCACAAAATATTAAACAAATTAACTATTTACGTTGAAAAATTAGTTAAACATGATCTAATAATAAAACCAATTGGAGTCAAAGTACAACAAAAACAAGAAAAAGAAAATCTTTTAAGACAAATTGTATATAGAATGAAAAAATACAAAGAAAATTCTTTATATTTTTTCTGTTTTTATTGTTTTGTTAATGGTACTTTTTCGATTATATGCTCTGATTTTGAGAAAAAAGCATGTGTCGAAGATTGATCAGAACTTAAATCTATATGAATTATTTTCTCTATAATAACGCATGGAATCAGAAAAACACTAAGAATAGTTTAGATTCAAAATTTACTGTAGAATACGAAGCTATTTTTTATTTTTCAAAAACTGTAATTTTTCTAGTCATCCACCATATTGGATCCACCATTTTGAATTTTGAAAATTTGAAGTCGGATATAAAATCGTCAATGATTGAAACTTTATCATCAGATCATGATCACTYCTGTAAYGGKTATGAAACGMCCCTWTCTAYGATAAAATYMAAAAATTRAGRCATTTAGGCTGACCACGCAATGTCCGCCATCTTGAAATCAGTCAATATAAGCTGATTGGATACAAATATTTCAAAACCATCATTCTGACTCGGAACACGTATTGATTTGCAGAGATTTGCAATATTATGCCGATAATACTTCATTTTTTAGCATTTTCTTGGCTTTGGCGGCTATTTTGAGGCCGCCATGTTGAATTTTGATTATGCACAAAGCATATTTTGAAAGTTCAACTATTTTTTGCCATTTTGTGCCACTTTGTTCCGTTCATAAAATATGTTTTCGATACAAAAGTTGGATTTGAAAAAAAAATTGTCATTTTTTACGTGACTTTTTCCAAAAATACCGTCATATTGAATTTCCTTGTAGCTCAAAGTGAAATCTGACTACGTGATCGTGTAGAGCGACCCCGAAAACATATAGAAACATTGCGTTARTTTAACMAAAARAATTTTTTCTATGTTTAATTTCATCGTGAACTTGGAGTAAAATTTCGGGGGTTTTAGGCACTAACGGGTTAATCGCAGGTAAACTTCGCGTTAGAGAAAATATTTTTTACTTGGTATTTATTATTGTTACGTCCAACCCCGAAGGTTTTATTTATACGAGTTGGAAGGAAAGAGAAGGAGGAGGTATGGAAGGACGTAAACAGTAACTGTCTCGCAGGTATACGCACAGAGGCGCGTGCTGCGAGTCGAACGCACTTTTATGGCTCTRRARTATGGRTCAACGTCCCGAAAGGACGCTATAACACCTGTTTCCACGAGCAGTCGGTCCTAATTCGAGTCAAGGAAYTTAATCCCTTTAACTCGGGACTGGACCACGTGCGATCTTCGAGTGTAAGGAAATAAAAGGGCGAGGTCGTTTTAATTTAATTAATAAGAGCGAGAACGATCTTCGGTAACATTTAAACTTTATTATAAAACAGTCAATATAAAAATATAAGTAATTACTAAGTAACCGCGATACATTGTTAGAGTGTTAGGCACCTTTTACAATCGTATTTATGTGTGAATGTGTGAAAGAGTACGGGSGGAGCGGAGTAAGGTGAAAAAATATATTTATATATATTTATATTCATTTGTAGACTTTCGATTATCTTTGAGAAGGTAATTGAAGAAGGAAGAAAGAATTTCAAAAAGAAATTGGATTGAGATTATAAAAGATAGGAGAATGGGGGAGGAAAACTGAAATGTGATAATTCATTTAACATCTCCGAATATTCCGATTCATATTAATAAACATATAGGGCCGGCCTGCTCCGTCGATTCCGTCGATTTACTAATATTTAAAGAAACGTTGTTGGAGGTAATCGAACTGGTTGCATTTTGTTGAGATTTACTTTTCTGAAGGACTTATAAAATCGAAATAAAAGTTTATTTACTTTCGGGAAGTGTTTTGCTCGAGCTTTTACTAGATGTTAGCAACCGGGGGAGGTAGAGTGAGTAAACCAAAAGGAAGAGAGGACCACGATGTTAGTGATCCTCTTAGAGTAAAAAATGAACAGGAGAATGGGAGGACCACGATATTAGTGATCCTCTTGAGGT
>JANQDE010000178.1:141169-158588 GCA_037157785.1 Cephalotes varians
TTATTTAGGTTTCTTCTGGAAGGTTCCGTTTGGCATATGCATGTGAGATAATCGACATACCGAAAATAAAAGGAAAACTCTATTGAGATAAACAATCATAAAAAGGGAAACTCTATCGGGCTTATTGCCCGCTTGCCGATAGATAACCGCTGACGCACGAGTTTCTTATTTTAATAGATTATTTTATTAGCCGTCCTTGAAAGGAGGAAATCGTGGAGTCCTCAGGACGTAACATTATACTTGGTAATACACACTTTAATTCCGTTTCATATCTTGATTCCGATTCAAATCTTGACTTTATATTTAAATTTACGATTTTTAAAGCCTTATAGATATTTGCTGATTTATTCCACTTACTTCGATATTGGTTCCACTACACTTGAGACTTAATCTACGTAGAAAATTCTTTGAAACAAAATTCGACTTCGACCCGTTATCTAATAATGCCCTACCTTGGACCCATTGCTCTCTATTGTTTTTCACCTTTGCGATAGACAATAACACTTGCCTTTGTGCTTCGCTTTCCTCTGACTTGGCATAATGACATGCTGCGTTATCCAAATTCGGATTATTCTCCTTTGATTCCTGATCTTGCGACTCAACTGCGTGGCTCTGTTATCTTTATTTTTATCTTCATCGTTATGCAATAGAGAGTTGTGTTTCTTTTCGCATATTTTGCAATTGCTCACTACGCAATCTTTAGCCGTATGATTTAATCTCAAGCAATTTAAACAAAGACCTTTTAATTTGATCGGATTCTTACGTTCCGCCACAAGCTTTGGAAAGCTTTGCCTTGATTTGATGCTCCCTTTTACAATACGCGCATTTGAATTTTGCCGGGGTTATGTGTTGTTACAGCCTTATTGGGTCCCGCTTTACGTGAAAGTATACCTACTTGAAATTGCTGTTGATTTGCTATTGCTTCTAATTCTGACATCGCTTGTTTAGAAACACGACTAACTCATTGAAGCTGGGCACTCCCATCACTTCGAGAGTGTTCTCCCATTCTTTGAGTTTTATCATATCTAGTTTACTTGCTACTATATAAATTAACAAATTGTCCCAATATTGCGTGGGCCGTTTCAGCGTCTGTAAAGCTCGCGTATGCTTCAAGCACCTGCCTTATCGCTGTTCCGTTTTCCTTTTTTACGACCGGTAACTGAAATATCGCACTAATGTGTGTTTGAATACTTAATTTCGGATTATCGTATCTTTCTTTAAGCCTCGACCAGGCGTTTGTAAAATTTATTCCCGAAATTTCCAATGCCGCTATGTTTTCCGCGGCTTCACCCTTTAACGCGGATTTTAAATAATGGAATCGTTGCACATCATTTAACGCATCATTCGAATGTATCAGCGAATTGAACACGTCATAGAATGTGTACCAATCTTCGTATTGACCCGAAAAGGTAGGCAGTTCTATTTTAGGCAATCTGATAAAATTATTGTAACCGCGCGACTCTCTATGCGAGTTATTTTTATTTACAACTATATTTTGAGTTGTCAGTTCACGATTCTCGTCGCCTTCAGTCAGCCCAATGCATCCCTTTATTACTTTTTCTACTAGCAGTTTTAAATGAAGAAATTTATTTTCAGATTCTTCTAATTCTTTGTTAGACTCTGCTTCTATTAATGCATTATCTAAAAAGCTTATTTCTAACAAAATTTTATTTAACATTTTTGACACTTCTTCAGCTCTTTCCCATCTTATTTTTACTTCGTCGATATCTACGTTAGGATTAATATCTTTGAGAAAATTTTCGAAACGCGTTAGGCTGGCTTTCATCGCTCTCTTTTTAAGCTTTAACCTAGCTAAATTTTCTTCTTTTGACATTGCCATGTTTTATCGCTTTATTATAAATACTTTACGCTCACGGAAATCGCCGCTACATACAGTGCTTCAGTCTGGAATTTGCTGTTTACAAGTCTTTTCGATTATCCTTTGTCGTTGAAGAACCTCGACGTCACTCTCGGCTTCGTGGCTCCTGATTCCCCGCACCTTGCGCAGAGAACTTCTGCTTCGCTTGCACCTGACAACGATGAACTCGTCTTGATGGTAGACTCGCTTGTCTACCCGGCTTCCCTTTCAAAATCTGCTTCGTTGCGACGATTGCTCGCTGCTAAACACTCGTCGTATTTTGTGGTATTGTGAGCTCGCTCTGATAAAGGACTGGCCCGCTTTACCGGCTTGTGCGCCGTCCTTTGCTTCTTAGGCCGATCACACGCTTCCTCGCCAAGAATCCGGCTCGAAGGACCATGTAAATGGATTGCCCGTTGTCAACTTGGACGTACCACAGTTTTCACGATTAAAATGAAATTCTCTTATATTTTAGAAAATTTGGTTTATTCTTGAGCGAATTGTACAATAGTTCGGCAGCGTGGCGAAGACTCTTTCCGCTAGTTCTTATACTGCCGCGTACGACCGGCAAAACAAACTTAGGAGCGTACTCTCAAAATCGGTACACTCATCGCGATCTCGACAGCTCATATAACAAAACTTAAATTGTAACTTACTTATTAACAGATATCTTTAACTCTTTTCATCCGAGACTTCAATTTATTATGGAAAGAAGGGTCAATAATTTAAATTTTGATTGATGTCACGTTTAAAATATTGACAATATTATCGAGTTCGATTGGTTTCACAAACCTACTTTTTCTGAGGAGGTACTTGAATTTCCATTCTCTACATCCTCTCATTCAGAAACGTGGTACTGTTATTGGGATGACTGATCGAGCGTTCTTTATCACAT
This sequence comes from Cephalotes varians, assembly GCA_037157785.1. NCBI lineage: Eukaryota > Metazoa > Arthropoda > Insecta > Hymenoptera > Formicidae > Cephalotes > Cephalotes varians. The sequence continues at coordinate 143,923 of JANQDE010000178.1, forward strand.
TCTAAATATCATCAAAAAAACTTAGAATTAGTCATCAACACTCTGTTAAACAATGATTATACTCTGAGCTTTATCTTTGATACCATTAACTCACGATTGAATTATTTATTACACAAACGCGATTTCATTTTCAAAAAGAAGAAAAAAAGAGGTATAATGCATCTTACAACACGCGATGGTTCACAGTATCTTATCATCAAAATTTGCTGACAAATTTGAAGAGATAGTACATCATTTAGACACAAGACTTTCTTTTTACAGCCTAAATAAGCTCGGAGGAGTCATTAAAGACTCCCAAAACTATCAAATAAAGATGTGGTGTATAAATTATGCTGAGAAAAATTGAAGTGACGCTTCTTATGTTGGACAGACGTCGAGACAGTTCAAAACAAGGATTTCAAAGCACCGTAACCACATCAATAGGAATACCACCACACAGTCCGTAATTACTGAACACAGACTACAATTCAATCATGATTTTGATTGGGAGGATGTCAAGATTTTAGGTTCTGAAAGATTTCTTGGGAATCGTTTAGTATCAGAAATTATGTTTATAAAAAAACAGAAGAATTTAGAGATTTTAAAAAATGTCGGTAAAACAGACGGCTTTAGGATCTCCTTAAGAGGATGCTGGAGATGTCTGTATTTCCGATCAAACGCACATTTCGTATTTCTCTATTTTCTTCGCTTTCTTTATACAGATTAAAAACTCCTTCTCCAGAATAAAAAAAAACTGCAAACAAATATGGGTAAATAAAAAACAATATGAAAAATTTAAAAAAATTTTTAAATTACAGCTTCCTGTTATCACCTAGGTTAATTCATTGCATGATATAAATGATTTCAAGTATATAATCAAAATAAGAGCATTTGCTCATATTTTAATAATGCAGAAGAACATTGTGAGACCTTGAATTTATGATTTTGAAGCTTATAAGAGAAATAAAGTACGATCAACTGTATGATCATGAAAATTTGACCGAATGTGTGTGTATGCGATATCGGTATAGTAGAGCAATACAAAGCGTGTTATCCTTGTCATTTCATTTTTAGTTCTGAATTAGATAGTCTGTATTATCGACATCGTTCAAGTTCGACCGTCTAATTCAGTCGCATACACACATTTGCACAAATTTTCATAGAATGTTCTCGTATTAATTACGTGTCTAATTGTAAAAATTCCATGCTGTTTGTTCGTGTAATCTTCGTGTCTGGAATCTCCAATTTTGTGGTTACAAGTTGTACAGTTTCTATATCAAGCTATTCTATATTGCATATATTGTCACGATTTGACAGCTCGAGACGCCATATTTGGATTAAGAAATGGTAATAAATACCTAATTTAAAATTTTTTTTCATTCTCTGCAAAATAAATTTTACATTCCAGACATATGTATTAACATATATGCTTTAATTCTGGAAAAGGATTTTCGAATCTATGAAAGCATTACAAAGAAAGTTTATTACAAAAATTATTGTGTTCTGCCGGTAAAACAGACGCTACTAGCATCGCTTTAAGCAGAGAGAAGCCTGAAAGTGACCATCCCGGCCTCTTTCGTGGGACTGTCGAAATCCCCGTAAATTAGCGTCACATACATCCATTTTAGCGACAATGGTACTAGGTAGCCATAATGTCGATAAAATCGTAGTGTCGAAAATGGATGTGGTGCGTGTCCATGCTAAATCCATTTGTGAATTTAGCATGGACACACACCACATCCATTTTTGACACTACGGGGGTTTCGACGATCCCACGAAAAAAGTCGGTATGACCGCTTTCAAGCTTTTCTTTGCTTTAAGTAAATTATAAATATTGTTTTTTCCGTCCTATTATTCATATAACTTTGTTGACACATATAACATCGTTTTAGTTTGACATTGTAATTTTAGTTCTACCTGACGGCCTATGCAATAACATCTTGTAACTGTTTTAAATTTCTGACTGTTTTATTGACTTAATTATTTTACTAATTGTAGAACTCCGAGACTATTTAATCATCAGCAAATTTTTCAATGACTTTGTTATCACACTTCCAGTGGTGAGTGATTGAAAAAAGGAAATATCTACCATATACTTTTAATTCTTAAAGGATTGCGTTATGTCACTCACTTATAGATTGATTACGAACTAAAATGTTACCACTCTTTGGCTTTGCGACCAATGTGATTAACTTTACTACTTTATAGGTTCTCACACCTGGAATCTGTATTTTATATTTTTGTATTTTTTACTGTTGAAAATGACTCGAAGAAGAGTCAAAACGCTCGAAGTTTAATGTAATGATAATTGTTAATTAAGATAATAATACACGCTTATTAGCATTTTGATACGCATAAAAAACAGCGTCCAACTCTTATTCGCCCTTGTGATTATTTGAATTGTAAGAGTCGCATACTATCTAGCTATTTAATGAATCAACACTTGACAGGCGATAAAGTAGGATAATGTTTTTTGTTGTAATTTAAGACAAGCCACTCTGAGGACTTCATCTCCATTTATAAATGGTTTCCTGTTTATTAGAGTTGTCCATAAACTTTTGCCTGTCAGATCGTGTAATTCCTCATAACAAAAACTGTCCTTGAATATACAATTAATTGCAACAAATACAATTCTCTTACCGACAAATTACTAAATTATTAATTTGCGTTCCAAAAGCTTACTTCTTGAATTTACAATAAATCAAATTGACATCATACTAATATTCTTTTAATTTTTGTTAAAAACGAAAATTTACACAAAATTATTTCAATAGAACCAGAGACAGAGTTAATAATGAAAACTCGTGTCTCAACTCTCTTTTTGGATTACATCTCCACCTCTTAACTTAGAAAACTCATGTATATAAATTTTATGTCGCGATTGTTCTGCAAATTCTAAAAACTATAATGAGAACTATTCAAATTAAAAAAAATAATCAAAATTAAATCCGCAAGATTTTCTTTATCTGCATCACGTCTCTAATGATCGCTAGATAAAAATGGATTGTATCTTACTAATTCTATTAGAAACAAAAGTTTTGTCGACTTAGTTCCGCGCTATTCACCGGCAGGCAACTCGTTGGGACGACTAGATGGCTATTGATTGTCACATAAACACGGAGGAGCGAATTATGCGCAGCTATTGTAACCTAATTTCCCTACTAAAGAAATACGTCAAAGAATGCTTTAAAGGTTTACAATTATAAACGAATGGAAAATATTAGATATCGAATATAACTGTCTTAATTACCCGTATAGTCTCTGCAAAAATTGGAAATGTGGTAATATTTATACTTTCCATGTAAAAATGAATACTAAAACTATATACATATGAAATAGTATAATAGAGAACAATTAATCGTTTTGTGCATAATTTTATAAACCTTAATAATTAATGAGTCCAAGACAATCTAAATCAAATCAACCAGCATTACCGTAATACAATTTTAATCGTTATTTGTTTAACTGGCGTTACGCGCGACTTGGCACATAATAATTTCGACACAATTTGACTCTAGCACTCTAGCATCAAGAGACATAGTAGTGTCGCGCCAAGTGAACGCGCAGCTTGAGACCGCATCGTGTATCTTTACGCGAACACTCGACTTACAAGCATCTGAAATTATCGAATCTCAGAAACGACTGAACCAATTTAAAATTATTCATAGTCGATTCTTATATTTAAGACTGTTTTAAATACAATTTTAAGATGTCACGAGCCAATTACAGAGCATATTAGTATTTTAAGACATTAATTAAGATCTTAAGATAAGAATGGTCTATGAATACCGGCCTAAGTTTTAAGTAATGTCAATCGATAGCTTAAGTTTGATTTATATAATAAATATGTTTTTATTTTTCTTCTACGAGTGGAGATATTGTAATATAAAGTCCAAAATGTAAATTTTTTACGTAAAATATGTCATCGCCCTAATTTCGTTTTCTTTTTTACATCTTCGACAGATGGCGCTCACCTTATTACTACGCTAGAGACTCTTTACTAGAGACTGGTTATCTAAGGCCTCCTACTGATTGATGCACGTGACTTCTACTCTATTAATGGCGGCGCCAATAAGAAATGCTCAGCCGAGTGCGAACACACATAAAGGAGATTGTTAAAAAGTACTGATTTCTGTTTAAAAAGATATGAGCAAAAGAAATAGTGTTGTTTTATAGATTTTGATTTCTTGAATATGATAAGGTTAATAAAATATTCGAGGCGGATGGGGAACATCTTGAAAATTAAGCGCGAATCAGTGTATTTACAAATTTTAATATTCTTAATTTTCAAAATATTTTCCAAATGCTACGAACTTTTTAATAACTTTATCGTATCTAGAAAGTAAAACTATACAAAAAAACACTATTCATTTTATTTATATTCATTTTATTTACTCTTTTAACAGATATCGGCCTCTTTTTAACATACTCTTTTGAAACATCAAATATACTTATATTCCAAATTTAAAATAATATTACTGGTATTGATGAATTAATAACGGTACAAATAATGGTATGTGTGCGTGTGTGTATGTGTGTGTGAGTGCGTATGTATTTGTAAAGTAATGATGTGTATTTCCTGAAGACTGAATCGTACATGAAATAATTACAAAGCTATTTCTCCATACATTTCTCGTGGCACACTTGGCGACATAACGAATGACGAGTATAATCTATAATGGATTATAATGACTACGAATGAAGATTGGATTCCGTAAAGCGCATATGTGCTTTTTGTTACAGTATACGTGACATGAATCACAGACAAATGCGCGCATATGCGCTTTATCAGCCAGAAATCGACAACAATCGATAGAATCGATTTAATGATTTATTGCCGCCATTTGTAGGGCGTTTCTAGTAAAGGATCTCTATACTACGCATGCTATCACGTCGCGGCAAGTTCAACAGTTTGTTTGACATGCGTTTTACCGCCATTTAATTTTGTGGTAATGCTGGCTTTTATAATATATGGAAAAAGCGCCGTATACGTTTATTTTATATATGTGTGTGTGTGTGTGTGTGTGTGTGTGTGTGTTTTGTATGTATATTTATAATAATATCCTTTTCATGATAACATGATATATAATCGACATAACAATCAATCAGTATCGATATATTGCGTTTTAAGGCCATTCTTATATCTTGAAGACTGTTATAGAAATGCAAACAAGGATCAATTTGGATACAGAAATGTTAATAGATCTTTCAATATAAGTTTTAATTTCAAGTTTTTACCATCTTTGTAATTCAATAATCGAGCGTAAGCGTATTGCGTTTTACGATCTTTACGAAGCGCACACTGTTTAATTCATTGAAATAAAAAATTTTTGGACTATATATATATATATATATATGTGTGTGTGTGTGTGTGTGTGTGTGTGTGTGATGTTTATATCCCTACAAATATTTTATATGATTGTTTCTATATTTGGTAAGATGCAAATAAAATTAAGCCGGAACAGAGATTTTAATTATTACTGAAATTTATCTTGCTGAAAGAATATTACTAAGTAATTTTAAATTTTCTCTGCAAAATTGCTTATAAGGCATTATAAGGCCTTACAAGTTTAAAGATATTCAATACTTAATTCTATTCGCTTATACAACGCATTATTTAAAAAATGTGTAGTAATTGAAATCATAGTTTTTATTGCAAAAATTATATATTGCTTAACACTACAAAATGCATGATATCAGTACAAAATTACTTTTTTAAAAAAAGGTAAAAAAAAGCGTCAAGTGTGTGTATGTGCCTCTAAGAAAAAACCGCGCGCGCGTATTTTTGTATTTTTTCAAAAAATATATAAAATCTTTAAATTGCGTCAATTACAGTATGTTGTTCTTTAAAATATGTAACTGTCATACTACTTTTAACAAATAAAATTCAAGTAGTAGTATGTTGTATTTCCATAAGACTTTTTCTATTCCAACTCAAATGGTTGCTGCTTTAATGTTTAAAAAAATAATGAGAAAAATAAAATAAAGATAAAACTACAAAATTAAAAAATTTTATTGGAATAAAAAATTTTTAATGTAAAAACTTAGCGCTGATAGATCTCAAAATATAATATAATAAGTAAATGTTACATAGAAAAAAATAAACAAAGTGTACATATGTTTAATTAACATTATTAATATTACAATAGTAATAAATAAAATTATAATGGCTTTCTTAGAATATTATTAAATAATCTTAAATTTATTCTGCAGGATCACTTATAAGGCATGCCTTACAAATCTAAAGATATCCAATACTTAATTCTTTTATTCGTTTATACAACGCATGCAGTATAAATGTAATCTTAATTTACTTAATTCTAAATCGTGCATGCCTACTCAAATTACTCGCTCGAACACACTGTTTATTGTTATATTCACATTGCATTTATTTTTAAATTCTTTCCATTACTTTCCTTATTCGGAATAGATTTTACTAGCTTATTATATTTTGAGATCTAGCAGCGCCAAGTTTTTACATTAAAAATTTTTTAATCCAATAAAATTTTCTAATTTTGTAATTTTTTCTTTATTTTTCTCATTATTTTTTTTTAGAATTAAAACTGCAACCATTTCAGTTAGAATAGGAAAACTCTTGCGAAAATACAAAGAAAAATACTACTATTTGAATTTTATTTGTTAAAAATAGTATGACAATTACATGTTTTAAAGAACAACATATTGTAATTGGCGCAATTTAAAGATTTCATATTTTTTTTTTTTTGAAAAATACATATAAAAATACGTGTGCGTGGTTTTTTCTTAGAGGCGCGCACACGCTTGGCGCCTTTTTTTATCTTTTTTTTAAAAGGTAATTTTGCATTGTAGATATAAATACATGCCTCTTACGCTCATTCTGAGATATCTCAAAACGCAATAAATTGATATATATCCGATGTAAATGATAACCTATCTAAAATGAAGTCATCTTTTTTTCTAAAAAATTAACCTGTAGACTATTTTAGAAAATAGGTGGAAGAGTTTTCCGTCAAAAAAACTTGTCTTCTGTTAAAAATAAACTTGTAACTAGATTACTTAAATTGGTAAAAATGTAATTAATTAAGAGTGGTAAAGAATATTAGATATTTATGAAAAAAGTAAATAATTTACTTAAAAATGTAGACGTGTAAAGCATTTGCACTGTCTTTCTTTGCAAAATGCAAGATGCGAAAAATCTCTACAAAGTTCTTTGGTCTCTTCATAACGAATCTCTCAGAAAATCGATAGCCCATTTTTTTATGCCGGCGACAATGGATGGAAGAAATTGACTGGGTCATGCTTCGCGGGATACCTTCATTCCGACGATTCATGTGGAACGAGGCATGGTAATTCTTTGGTCATTCACGCATGAAGAATGTAGGATTATTGGCAGGCAACTCGTTGGGACGAGTAGATGACCATTATTGATCGTTACATAAACACGGAGGAGCAAATTATGCGCGGCTATTGTGACCTAATTTTCAACGGATTTATAATGATAAACGAATGGAAAATATTAGATATTAAATATAACTGTCGTTACTTAATCACTCGTATAGTCTCTGCAAAAGTCTCTTTCTTGTCCATAATGTTAACATAAAAACAAGTTCATTGGTAATTTTTTTAAGTGAATCCTTTTTAATGACGTCATACGTGGTCTTATCCGAAAGTATTGTCACCATGTGATCGGTATAATCTTTAATATTTAGTGCGACCAGTGAAACCAATTCGATGGGTAAAAAATTTAATGTATCGGTAGCGTTTACGATTCCAAACACTTTAAAACAATTTATAAAAACAGACAAAATACAAAATACAATAGAAAAATTATCGTGTTGTGATGTAGTTCATAAAATTAACTGTGATGCTTCTTATGTTGGATAGACTAAGAGAAGATTGCAGAAAAGAATACATAAACATAAGGTATTAATAAAAAAAACGGGTCGCCATTGATTTCTTTACATCAGTTATAAGATAACTATGAATTTGAGGAATGTTGATGAATTAGAGGAATATTGAGATCCTTGATAGAGAATCATCGTTCATAAAAGTTTTAGAAATGGTTCAATAACATAAAAAGATCTTTAGGTCTTAACAAACAAAGCAACACGGATCTCTTATCAGAATCTTGTTTGCTTATCCTGGATTCCCTCTCTCTCAATTCGTAATATTTCCCTTCCTTCCATTCTTTTCACTTTCTACTTCCTTCTACTCTCTTCTTTCCTTCCCCTAGTTAGTTTTAGTTTTTAACATTACATCACATTAACATTTTACATCCGAAACTGAAAACGTGTTTGGATAAACTTTTAATGGCAAATGTGAGTGAAAGTGCGGCTGTTGATGCACTTTTTATTCAATAAAAAATCCGAATAGTGATCAAAATGATGTAATTGCTTCTTTTAGTCATGAACGTTTCGGCTCAGCTTCGAGCCATCTTCAACATAATTCTGATACATTACATATAATGTTCATACGTTATCCACCATGTGGGAAGAACTTAGAATTGATTTAAGTATTCTTTCACGGTCGGTTGGTAAATCGAATGAGCTGTTATTATTAAACAGCTAAAAAAGAATGACACAAATTGTGTGTTTAAAAAGTTGTTAAATAAAATAATAAAATAAACTCACCTAGCAATAGAGAGCGAAGGAACTTTTACGTTGCAGTATTACAATTTTCGGCGCATACACACAATATCGTAGTTACAATATATTATAATATACTAATTATTGGAGACGACACAAAGACGCATGACATTTTCGTCAGAAGAAGCCAGAATAGCTTAGTGATTAAAGAAACTGACCAAAAACGATTTTTATGAAAGAGGAAAGTTTATATGACCTCGGTATTGCAGAATAATCATAAGTGCACTGAAACTTTTGTTACATATAGATAAAGTGAAACTAAAACGCGTTTTTCTTAAAATGTTTTGACCTTGTAAAAGTGATAACTAAAAACAAATTAAGAAAACTTTTTGATCTTTTTTTCCTCTTATTCCTAACACTTTTGCGCATAGCAGGAACTACAATATCAATTAGTTTTTGCAACAAAAATTCGATTTGTTATAAACAAAAAATAATAGATTTTTTCGACAAAAATCAAAATTTTTTTAAAATACTGTCATTTTTATAAATTTTGTGTAATTGACTTTGTTCTAGTTCCTATCGTAGCACCAATCATATAATTAATAAAAATTAAAAGAAGTTCGGTTTCAGATTTGCAGAGGCTGAATCATTTCCAATAAAGGCATGTTTTTCCGATGACTTCTAATTCGATCGCCATTTTGAAGCATTATAATGTATTTTTTATAAATAAAAAATTTTTTTGTTTAAATAGATAATTTCATGCAAAAACCCGCATTTTTGTATATAATACAGATTTTTTTTTTTTAATTTATGAAAATAGGCTAATTTTATGACCGGCAAAGGCGAAAGGTTTCTTAAGAGGATGCTGGATAGATGGCCGAACTTGAACGATGTCGATAATACAGACATATCTAATTCAGAATTAAAAATGAAATGACCAGAATAAAACGATTATCGATAATGAAAGTGACAAAGACAACACACTTTGTACTGCTCTACTATACCGATATCGCACACACACATTCACACAAATTTTCATGATCATACAGTTGATCGTACTTTATTTCTCTTATAAGCTTCAAAATCATAAATTCAAGGTCTCACAATGTTCTTCTACATTATTAAAATATGGGTAAATGCTCTTATTTTGATTATATATTTAGAATCATTTATATCATGCAATGAATTAACCTAGGTGATAACAGGAAGTTGTAATTTAAAAATTTTTTTTAATTTTTCGTATTGTTTTTTATTTACCCATATTTGTTTGCAGTTTTTTTTATTCTGGAGAAGGATTTTTTATTCTGTATAAAGAAAGCGAAGAAAATAGAGAAATACGAAATGTGCGTTTGATCGGAAATAGATATCTCCAGCATCCTCTTAAGGGGATGCTGGACAGACGGCCCAACTTGAACGACATCGATAATATAGACATATCTAATTCAGAACTAAAAATGAAATGACAAGGATAACACGATTGTTGATAATGAAAGTGACAAGGACAATACGCTTTGTATTGCTCTACTATACCGATTATTATATATTATTTACACATGAAATTTTCAAAGACAAAAATCTTTTGTACTAAAGCTCCTAGCTGATTTCCAAAAGCATAGTATTGTTCCCTGAASTGAATACTARTGCGGACTAAGCTTGTTTTATGCTTACAATACTCATAAATTTTTATATAAAGCAATGTTGTTACGAGTCGACGTCAAAAGTCGATAATAAAACTGTAATTTTTTATTTTCTTTTCGTTTTCTGTATAAAGTCGCGCACTTCGCACTACGTTATTGTCTATACTTTAATTGTGGAAAAGGATTTATAATTCTTTGCAATCAATAAAAAGATTTTATGTATCCGAAAATAATCGCGTTTGATAAAACAGGCGATTCCAGGATTCCCTAAGGAGATCCTAAAGCCGTCTATTTTATCGACATTTTTTAAAATCTCTTTTCTTCTAATTACTTTTATAGATTTAAAAATCCTTTTCCTAATTAAGGTATAGATAATTACGCAGGCGCAAAGCTACATTTGGATAAGAAAAATAAAAAAAAAAAAATTACAACATTTATGGATTTTTAGCGTCGATTCGTAACATTTACTTCATATAAAAGTTTTATAAATAACAAATATCTTTTTCGACCGATATATGAGAACATCATAGCAATTTAAAACACGGCCATATACGGTCAAAGCTAGGTGTCAGTGCTCAATAATAATTCTATTTTTATTTAAATTAAACTATAATCTAGTACATTCAAACTACGCGCCGAACACAGCCGGTCATATAACGCAGTTCTAAACTAGAATAGAAATAAAGTYACAAATGAATTTGATCGTCRAATTRATGCAAGATGTTAATAAGCATTTTTAAAGCTGTAAAGAACTTATTGCGAAAAATATTACCTCAGCCAGGGTTTCAACCTGGAATCTCCTGTCTTGCCGGGGCAGGCGTCTTCCCAATTAGACCACCGAAACATATGGTAATATTTATGGCAATAATCAATATCTATTAAGGGGTAACGCATTGTAAGGCCAGCGTGTAAACAATTCGTCAATTCGACGATCAAATTCATTTGTAACTTTATTTCTATTCTAGTTTAGAACTGCGTTATATGACCGGCTGTGTTCGGTGCGTAGTTTGAATGTACTAGATTATAGTTTAATTTAAATAAAAATAGAATTATTATTGAGCACTGACACCTAGCTTTGACCGTATATGGCTGTGTTTTAAATTGCTAAAAAGTTTTATACTTTGTACGTGTACAAAAAGTAGCTAGACGGCTAGGGATTACATGAAAGAATAATACTATGAACAAATACAAATATCATAGAAGGCTAAATGTCGGTATACTTGCAGTATACACTGCGGCGGATCTTGGTGCCTAATTATAATTTGTGAATCTTTTTTACATTTCCTGCTCATGCGAAGTGCGCGCCGACAATTCATCGGACTTGAAACACAGTGCACAACATCGGAAACAATCGACTCACATATTAAATTGATAAACAATTTAATAATTTTGATGCTAACAAGCATCTATCGTATCCCCCCTTCCCTTATTTTTCGCAATAATTTCTTTACAGATTTTCAGGGTCGCTCTTAATCTCAAATATAGAATAATACTATGCTTTTAGAAAGGTGTTAGAAGCTTTAGTATAAGAAAAAAGAGATTAAAAAGATTTATGTGTGCGAGCGCGTGAAATGTTGATGTATTAGCGTGTTCAGTTGGTGATATGTTCTTGCGTAATCGTATATGTATAAGTGCATTTAATTGATAAAACAGGATTCGCACCGGAGTTCGGTCACCTTAACCCATTAAGGCCCATGGGAAATTAATGCTCTGTGGTTCTAACACCAAAATAACTATTAAAAACAGAATATTTCGTCAAAATATGAAAAGTAAGAAAAAAATAATTTTTTTCAATTTGTTTAAACAATTATTGTTTAAACAAATTAATAAACAATAACTTTTTTGCGAATCTAATGGCGGTAATCGATTCTACAGGTGAAATTATGAAGATATATATATTTTTAAATCTCAAAAAATCAATTTGTTTATTGCAAAACGTTTATAAACGATTTGTCATAACGGTATCGTCGTAGCGCAAAACCCTCTTGTGCCCCCCTTTGAAAAATTAATTTGTTAGTTATGTGTACAGTATAATATTATATTCCTAATAGTTATTTACGCTCCACGAGTCACTGTGGTTGCATGGGCACAAGAAGGTTTTGCATTTACGACGATACCATTATGACAAATCGTTTGTAAGCGTTTTGCAACAAACAAATTGATTTTTTGGGATTTAAAAACACATATATCTTCATAATTTCACCCGTAGAATAGATCGCCATTAGATTCGCAAAAAAGTTATTGTTTATTAATTTGTTTAAACAATAATTGTTTAATCAAATTGAAAAAATTTATTTTTTTCTTATTTTTCATATTTAGACGAAATATCCTGTTTCGTCCGAATTCCGACGGGGATCCTGTTTTACCAACTGAACGCACTTATCCACATACGATTTACGCGACAAGAACACTATACAGAGTGAATTTTAATAAGTGGACTGTTTTTATATTTCAAAAATTCAGAACAATACCGCTTCTTATAGAAAAGTCCATTAACGCGATTGTTCCACATAGATACGTTCCGCATAATAAGAAATCGCACAAAAAGAATTTCGTTTTTCATTTGAAAAGAATGCGTAAAGAAAGTTGTATAAAAATAAAACGCCTAAAAATAAACTGCGTTTAAGAAAAGAGTTAAATATATAAGAGTTAAATATATTAATTAAGCATACAGAGCTTCTATAAAATGATATCTGCTACTTAATTCATACTTTAGAACTTGACTGTACATCACACTCGGGCATTCAGTACGTACGGTCGACCCAAGCAGCTGTCATCTATGGAACGTTTAGTTGATTACAGTCGATATTAGCAGTCGATAACTCATCTCCTATGGTAAAAAACGTTGGTCCACTTATTAAAATCACCTTGTATACTAATATATTAACATTCACGCGCTCGCACACACAAAATCTTTTTAATCTCTTTTCTCTTATACTAAAGCTTCTAGCTCATTTCTAAAAGCATAGTATTGTTCTTTCATGTAATTCCTAGCTACTTTTTGTACACGTACAAAGTATAAAATATTTATATAAAGCAAATGTTGTTATAAGTCGACGCTAGAAGTCGATAAATTTTGTAATTTTTTTTCGTTTTTCATATTCAAATGTAGCTTTGCGGCTGCATTATTGTATATACTTTAATGGTAGAAAAGGATTTTTTAATCTATAGAGACAATTAGAAAAAAGAGATTTAAAAAATGGTAAAACATACGACTTTAGAATTCCCTTAAGGTGATCCTAAAGTCAGTCCTTCTTTACCGACAAACATGATTAATTTTTCAATACACTATTCTTTTAATTGCTTTACTTGATACAAATATCCTTTTTCACAAGTAAAGTATAGAAATTAATATACCTCAAGCCGGTCGACTTCATGCCGAAAACAAAAGAAATTTAAAAAATTTAGATATTTTTTATCTATTCTTATCCAATATGGCGTCTAGAGCTGTCACATTTGCGAATATTTGCTTCATACAAAAATTTGGCAGTCTATTTGGATAAAATGGGAGTGGTGTGAAGTGCGAATTACATTCAAGAACAACGTAGAGTTTGTACAACTAGGCTTAGAAATCTAACACAAAAGATTAGTGTCATGAAAATTTGTAAGCATACGTGCGTACGATATTGGCATACTAGAGCAGAAGAGAGCAGCAATTGTTAACGGAACCTATTTGAACATCGAACATACTTTCACACTCTGAGGATGGCTTAAAGGTAAGCCGAAACGTCTGTAATTATATTGAATAAATTACATTAATTACTACGCACCGTCAACAGCGTGTTATAGCTCCCATTAGCCCTTTCACGATTATATTTTTGTTAACATATCGAGAGCTCGGGGTACCAATATACACGTATTTCTTTGTTATGAAGTCTTTTATTTATGGTTTTATACTTAGTTTGAATGCATTTTAAATGTTTATAATTTTTGATGAAAGCATTTTTCAAAAAAATGTTTCAAATAAAATTTATTTGTTTTTTCCGTAGAATTCAAATATAAAACATTTTATAAGATTCCATTTGAAATTATGAAGTGCCCTCATCTTCTTTGAAGAAGGAGCGGAAGCGATCACTTTATGTTACGTAGTTAGAAAGGCCTCTTAAATACATAAAACTTTCTCATGAATAACTTTTTGATTTGACAAATATTTGTAGTTATTGGCACACTTTATATAGGAGCACCCTGTATAAATGTTGGACTCTTTTTTTCGAACATCCAAGTTTTAGTATTCGATATAAAAAGGTTGGTAAAGAATTGTGTTGATGTGATATATTCCATTCCAAAAAAGCTGGATCTGTTCATAAAAAAAGGTAAAGATAGATTAAACRTGGAAAAAAATACTGAAATAGTGTACAAAATCAACTGTATGAAGTGTGACCAAACATATATTGGACAAACTAAACGACACTTGGACACACGAATAAAAGAACATAAGAATAATATAAAAAATTCGTCGGGAAACTACTCAGTTGTAACTAATCAC
>JANQDE010000178.1:158838-186046 GCA_037157785.1 Cephalotes varians
ATCTAACACGGATACTTCTCGTAATCAATCTTTGAAAGTTGTCAATTTTAGGATATATATATTTTTTTTTTGGGTGCGTATTTTATTCTTTATGAAGCGATTTTTGACATTCACGGTAACCAATCTAATTTCAAATATATTAATTGTAGAATGAGCTTGAAAAGGACTAGAAAGTGTCTGGTCGAAACGTTGCATGTATTTATTTAATAAAAGCTATTTGCCAGAAAAGGTCAATTGACGAAATTTATTTTTGTTATTTATTCGCTGGCAACGGAAAGTTTACCCCCCTTTTTAATTTTAGTATTCGTTTTTATATGGAAAATATAAATATTTTCAATTTTCAACTTTTTGCAAGGACGAGTGATACATTCTTAACTGGTATTAATTAATATCATTGTCAACAATTCATTAGTTATTGTTGATTATTTAATATATCTCTTCTTTCCTTTTGTCTTTTTTTCGCTTTTGTTTCTCCCTTTTTCTTTTTCTATTATGTTTAAATGTTGTGGTTCATGATTTCATTATAATGACACTACTGTTCTGGCTGCTCTGTTAATTATTTCGTCGATGGATAATACACAAATGAAGAATTATGCATTTACTCCTGCTCAATATGATTAGTATAAAAAAACATCCGGCTTTACGATCTTGCAAGGCTTGTCTACAAGAAGAAATCAGGAATCATCTGTATTATTTTCTTGTTCCCCATCCCTCGAATTATTCAGCATATTATAGATAAATTCACACGACCAATTGCGAATATGTATCGACATTCTGCGACGTAGGATGCGATCAACTTCTCTGATTTTCTCTTACCTTTACACAAAATGTTCTATCTTCGACAAAGACTTGATGATAAATTGTTTGACTCTAACTGATTGCTTTTCAGTTAAGACTTGACGGAAGGCTTAATTAAGAAGGTTCTTCCTAAATTCTATCTTTTTTTAGATGCGTCTTGCATTAATTTATTAAAGTAGCTTACAAACTGCTCGTTGACAAAGTTTTAAGTAATTACAGTGACTTTAAGCAAAATTGATTAACAAAAGTTCTCAAAATTCAGAAAATTTAAGAAACATATCATTTTAGAAAAATACATTTCTTTATTTATATTTTTTAATAACTTAAATTATAAAATTTGCCAATTAGAAAATTGAACAAAAGAACTCTCGATATAATATTAAAATAACATTCTTATGTAAAAAGGGCTATTGAGAGCAAACCGCAGTTGACTGAGCGTAATAATTATAGATGATTTATTATAAATGATTACAATTCCAGACATTTCGGCTTCCTTTTCGAGTCATCATCAGTGTATAAATATGTAACTTCTTCTATCCGTGAAAACATCTAGCTATCCTCGACAACAGTGATCAGCAAATCCACAATGAAAGTTGTGAGATTGTCATTTTTATATCATTAGCTAGTGATATTAGCTGTTCAATGAGACATTATATTACATTAAATTACATTAAAACCTTTCCACAACCCACAAGTAGATCCTACTTACCAGTACCGTCAAGAATGCTTTTACAATTGATGATTAAAAAGTAACGTTTTTGATATTAAATGTCAGAATTAATGAGACAATGAGTGATATGGTCCACATACAGTTTTTAAATGAGCGAGCAAAATAAAGTCAGAAAATAAAAAGTTGCATGAAAGTCAAATTAAATATAAACTGATAATATAAAGATATTTTGTAAACAATTGTCTGTGAGTTAATGTTACGTCAGCATCCATAAAATACATAAGATTGTAGATATGAATTTACATTCTAATTTATTTCAAGTCATGAATATCTATTTGAAAAGATTCATATTTTGCATGGTTTCTTTTTAAAGCTTATTATTAAGAATTTCTACATATGTCGTTGGTAGATTTTCAGTGCCAGACTGTATATTCAGAGCTTTCTTTTAAGATTTTATGTTGATCATCTCAGATACTAATCTTTTGAAGTAAAACTTCTCTTTATCGAGAATTTGTGGTTTATTCCAGTCAAAATCATGGTCTTTTTCCAATTTATGCTCCGTTACAACCGAAAATTTACCAATTTTTTTTAAATGTTATTTTTGTGCTCTGTTAATCTAGTGTTGAATTTTCTTTTTGTCTGGCCAACATATGCAGAATCACAATTTTTACATGACAATTTGTACACAACATTTTTGTTACATTCCAACGTTAATCTGTCCTTTTGTGCTTTGATTATCCGTCCCATGACAATCTCACAACTTGCATTGTGTATTTGCTGATCATTGTTGTCGAGGATAGCTAGATGTTTTCACGGATAGAAGATGGAAGTTACATATTTATACACTGATGATGGCTCGAAAAGGAAGCCGAAATGTCTGGAATTGTAATCATTTATGATAAATCATCTATAATTATTACGCTCAGTCAACTGCTGTTTGCTCTCAATAGTCCTTTTTACATAAGAATGTTATTTTAATTTTTATAAAATTTGTTTGGATTTGCTCTTTTTTTACTCTTTTTTCTTATCATATCAGAATTTAAAAAATGCATCTTCACAAGTGTTTGTACATTATATTTTTGAATATATTTATACCTTCAATAATTAATCCTTATATTGAACGTTTTAATATTTTCTTTTGAGTAGACTTAAACAACCTCCAATTCACTTTAAAAAAATTACCATAAAATGCGCCGATGAACTTAATTATCTTGCAGCTTACCCGACATTCATGCGAAACAACGTGTTCAAGTTAAGTTCACGCCTAACAAGCTGAAAAACTAGAGAAACTTATCAATAGACCATTTGTCTGGTCTAACTTGCGCCATTTTTCTTCTTTGTGTTATTCAATCATTTCGTCTTTTTCACCCTTTTACAGTTTTCAATAAGTAGAATCCTCGGTAGTATGGTACAGTGAAATCATATCGTGCAGTAATAATATGCCAAATATATCGACGACTTCAATCTGTGAGCTGACAAAAAGGCATTCAGAATTTAAATTCCTACCGTGGAATTTTCTCTTTGGCTTCGACAAAAACGGGAGCGGCGGCAGTGGCGGTAGCGATGGTCGCAGGTCGTCGGAGGGTCAGATACTGGAGATATGTGATGGCGAAACTCAAACGGCGCGTATGCATTGTGAATTTTTCGTCACGTATCTACAAGTAAATATACATACATATGTGTGTACGTACAACAAGCATGGATGCACGCACGCATGCACGCACGCACGCACGCACGCACGCACGCACGCACGCACGCGCACACACACGCACGCACGCACAAGAGAGCGAGTTGATGATTTTCTTTTTCGCAGTAACGGCTTTGATGTAAAAATGAGTGAGACTCGATAACTCCGGTAGAATAAGCTTTAACTTCTTCTTTTTTTTGCAGGCACAGAGTATGAATTCTCGCGCAAAACAGCTGAAAAGTTTGATACTGTGCGTCATTTATCAAGAGACACGGTAGTGTCTCGCGCCAAGTTCACGCGTAGCGCGAGACGGATCGTGTATCTTTACGCGAGATCAAAAGTTGAGACGAGCCGAGATTATTAGATCTCAATAACGACTGAGCCGATTGAGTTGATAATAAGCTCAATCGATAACGCATACTCAAATTATATCATAAAAATATGCTTATTTTTACTGTACGTGCTGCAGGAAAAAAGTTATTATAATTAGGCTTGCAACGAATATTCGGCAGATATTCGGTATTCGGCCTATTCGGCCACTTTTTTGCTATTCGGCCGAATACCGAATAGAGAGATACTGCAACGAATATTCGGCCGAATAACAAATAGTACATTTTTTAAAAAGTTAATAAATTTGTGACAAAGGTTTATTTAAATTAAATTAAACAAAACATAAGTGGAAAAACTTTTTTTAAAACAGTTGTTTTAATTTAAAAATATCAAATACAAAAGTATAAACTACTTTTTAAACAAAATCAACAAAATTTTAAATTTTTTCATTGCCAACTGTGATAAAAAAAAAAACAAAATAGAATTCTAAAATTATTATTTATTTATTTATTCACTGTTAATTATAGAAATTAATTATATTATTCATTCTTCACTATAATTAAAATTTAATAGAAGTAAATTGTGATGCAAAAATAACAATTTTTCCCCATTTTTCTCGAGAAATAATTTAACTTCTATTTTCTTCATTATATACATTTCCGGCTTCTGAAAACAGTCTTTCAGAATAGATGCTACTGGCAGGTACGGATAAATATTTTGAAGCTAATTTTGAGAGTAAAACTGGAAATTAGTTTTTGTTCGCAGCTCACCAAATATAGGGACTTGATTGAAGTGGAATACATTTTATTTTCAAATACATAATTCTAATTCAATAGCAGTCATACTTTTCTTATTTATCGTATTATCATTTCTGGAATTCTTCTTTGCAATCAGCTTATCATAACATTCCCAAAAAGTGTGTGGCTGAGAGCTTTGATCATTCTCTTCAGTTCTTTTTTTTTAGACTTCACAGGAGATGATTTCGTACTATCATCACTGTTGCTTTCATATGCTGATATTAGAGACTCAAAAAAAAGGTGTCTTGCTTTTTCAACTTGCAGCTGATTGGTAAAAAAAGTCTTCTTCAAAATAAGTCCATACACAAGACTTCTTTTCAGTATTCATATTTAAATTAATTTTCGAAATTAAGCACGAAATTATTTTAAAACTATTAAATATCTTCATCAAAAAATAAGATAGCACTGCTGTCAATCAAAAAATAACAAATTTAATCAAAATAAAGAACTATATTAAAAAATACATTAAAAAAACTTGGCTCTCCTAGTATTTTAAGGTATAGCAGCGCCAAGTTTTTTTGTATTTTTTAATATATTTTTTTATTTTGATTAAATTTGTTATTTTTTTATTGACAGCAATGCTTACAAGGTTGCGTTTTTTAATATATTGTATTCATAGTCCTTTCTTAAATTCCACTTCTTAATATTATATTTTTTTATAGAAATACTATATAGAATTTTATAGAAATATTATATATACGACAGTTTTTTTGAAAGATAAAATTATTGTTCTGTTTTGATTGTGAAAAGAGTGTGTACTTGGCGCTTTCTTTTTATCTTTTTTTTAAAAAAAGTAATTTTTGATAGATTTATTTATTATGGCGAGAAATTTCTTCGCGAAAAAGTAAACGCGATAATATTTGTATAATAAAATTCTTTCTGGAAGTAAAGAGGAAAGATGAAACTCATTGGTCAAGAATGTAAAATATTTATTGATTAAATTGGCAGACATTGCGAAATACGATATTACAAGAATAATTAAGAATATTTAATAGCATCTTAATAATAATATAAATCTTTTTGTTTTTAACAGAGTTTGACAGTAACTACTTAAAAAGTTAGAAATTAAGTAATAAAGTTAAAAAATTAAAAACTTGTAATTTAGTTATTTTTAAATAAAACAATTAATTTTTAATTTTAACTGTTTTATTATTAATATTTTACTTAACTATTACTACTATTTACTTACTATTTTATTTAGCCATTAATTATTTAATTATTTAAAT
This sequence comes from Cephalotes varians, assembly GCA_037157785.1. Taxonomy (NCBI): domain Eukaryota; kingdom Metazoa; phylum Arthropoda; class Insecta; order Hymenoptera; family Formicidae; genus Cephalotes; species Cephalotes varians. The sequence continues at coordinate 164,347 of JANQDE010000178.1, forward strand.
ATATTAATTTTTTATCTTGTTAATTTTTGTTTTAGTTAAATTTTTCGTGTCTTAAAAAGCGTAAAAATTTGTTTTTATAAAATCATGAACACTAGAGGATCGATTTTTATATCGCAATTGTCGTTACAGTCATGTTACTTTGAATAAAAAATAAACAAAGATTTTACTAGTGATTGTGATGATTTAAAGAAAAAATTGAATGACAAAAATTTTGAAATGCTCTTTTATTAAAATTCAATAATTATTTATAATATATATTTTACATTATACATAATATTATTGTTACAAATAATTTAAAAAGAAGGACGTCTATTTCTTTTTAGGAATCTGTACTTTTTCATTATTTCATATAAACTTAATTTACAAGTAAAATATTAAATTTATAGTATGTTCCATATTGTAATTTATTACAATAATTTTAATCATTCAAAGTAATTAAAAGAATTATAACTATAATTATTTTATTTTAATTAATTGAGTTTTTAAATTAACTTTTAATTTAAGTTATTTTATACCATTAGAAAATTTTATTTTGATAAAAGGAAAGTGAAGAATTATTATATATAACTTAGAACGGGAATTACGCGCCGCTCGCACGTATAGTCATTGCTGCTTGTAATAAACTTCCCGCGCGTCTAACAACTTGAGATGCTGTATCTTGTTGCGCGCTTACATTAGACGGTAGGCCAGGCTTATAAGACGATTAATTAATAATTCATTAACCATTACAAAAATTGCAAAATGATACAAGACTTTTCGACTCAGTTTAGTCCACTCTACTTGCACACGAGCATTGTCCTAATTATTCTAAAACACCCTGTATAATCACCCAATATATCTCTTCGTAAATACTAATCAAATGAAATATTTCTTTTTTATAATCTAATCCAATAATTTTCAAATTCTTTTTGTTGACAATATTATTTATAATATAAAAAAATTTTTAAGTATAAAAAAAATTTCATTTCGAACATTACTTGTTTCATATTATATGCGTTCTGCACACTCAGAGAAAAACCTATAGTAGTAACAACTCTAGAGATGACAACTGCACAAATTTTATATGTAGATTTTGATGTATATAGTTGAATAAACTAGAAACAACGTTAATTCTACATGTAAAACTTGTATAATTATCACCTATATTGTAGTTGCTACTACTATGTTTTTTTTCAGTGCAGGACAAGTGTGAGTGAAACTGTTATAATAAAAAAAAGTTACTAATTCAGTATTGTGACGATTTTGCATCAGGTGCCCATCAAGATTACAATCGCTTGTCGATATCGTGAATAAACGGATTAAAAATTTATTTGCGCAGGGTGGAAATTGCGCGACGTTAATTTATTATTAATACGTCATTGATTAAAACATGTACAAATTTTCGCAGAGATAGAGTGGGGAGGGGAAGAGAAAAAGAGAGAGATAGATGCAGAAAATGCGCTTATTATACTATGCGGCTCATGCCCCTGCTTTCCCACTCTCGCAATCTCAATTTACTCTTTCGTTTTAAATGCAGTTTAGGACGCAATAACGTCGTCTGGCGTGCTGCCACCGGACGAAATACTTGTTAGCGATGCCAGTCGCATCTCTGCGTATTTGCCGGGCTAGTTTCTGCAAATTAAAAGTTTTATTTCTCTTTCTTCTCATTTCCTGTGGAGATGCCATGATCATGCAACTAGGACACAGCATATTTTTTCCGTTGATAAAATTGTTGCTGTCAGAGGCACATTCCAGTCAGAGCAATTTCAAATATACGGAGCGGTTCTCAGGCTCTTTAGCTTTCACTTGTTTTAAGAGAATGTTGCCGTCCATTTATTCTTCCACCCTGCTCCGTCACGTCAAATAATAATCTGCATCTTTGTGCCGAGGGAATTCGTGTAATTTCGTGAAATTTCATTAGCAGAGATACGATACTTGTATTTTGTATGTGATTTATTTACGCAAATATTACGGATCTTCTTGAATGACTTTTAAAATGCCAATCATTTACGTTACATCGGTAATGCGACGGAAAAATCACAAAAAAATTTTTTTGAAGGTAGCTCAGACTTTTGCATGCCAATGTCGACTGACGGAGAAATGTGGAAGTAAAAGCAGGAAAAAGATAAGCAAAATCGGTGATTATTCTGTCTGAAGAATTAGCGAAATAAATATAACAGAAAGGTAAGAGACAAAGGATTCACAAAGGACTATCGACGGCATCGCAACAAAAGTATTTCTCCGAAATGTCATAGATTCATATAAACTTTGGAGATGTATCTCTGCATTTTTTTTTGCTTAAGAATAACCCGCGAGAGGAGTTTACTACTATAGCTCTGTCGTATCGCGTTGCCCGACGCTTAACTCTATCGGCCTTTCAGATTTTCATGTTTTTTTATCTTTTTATATAGAGATTCATTTAATATATCTTTATTTCGAAAAAATGAGAACTTTCAAAAAAATAGATTAATGATAGTATTGCTCGCAACGATACATAAATAATTGTAGTAATGAGAAATTTAAACGACTTACAGCTTGTTTTGTTAATATCTCTGAAATATATAAGTCTCTGAGAGAGAGAGAAAGAGAGAGAGAGAGAGAGAGAGAGAGAACCTTTTTTAGAACAGAACAAGAACCTTTATTTTTAAACGTCAAATTCAGCTTTTTAAAATCAAAATCAACCGTCGTTAAGAAACGTTTTTTTTTTTATAATATCAATCTTCCGCAGTTTCTCCTAAAGCCAAATGACACTGCCGAAATAAGAATTTCGCGAAGGCACAGTGGCGCAACACTGCTTCTCCGCCTTTTTTAGATTGTCGTCTTGACAATTAAGGTAGTTCAGCATCTCAGCATTTTCTTCGACATTTCTTGAGATTCTTGTGATTTCTTGCTTTCTCTGGATTGCTGTCTCAGGCTCTCAAGCTGCACATCGCTCTTCGCGTCAATCGCTAGGTCGCATCTCTAATTATTCTCCTTTTCAAATCGAAGTCTCCCTAAAGTTTTTGGACAAGGAGGGGGGATAACTACTGTGGACCCAACGTCCCTCTCCTTTAAGGAGACTTCTTGAGGAGAACAGACTCCTCAAATCTTGAAACTTTTGTGATAGGTACTTTACCACTTATCATACCTGAGCGTGCGAAATGTCAGTGCTATGATTAGTAAACATTAATCATTACTAATTTAAAAATTATTATAACCTCGACATTTTCATATTAGGATTTTCATCTTAGAATGCTGCAAAGAATTCGCGATAAATGTTCAGAATAACAGACTCAGCCGATTAACTGACGGAGGACGAACTGTCAAGGTCACAATTTTGAATGACTTTCAACAAGTTTTAATAGTCGCTCGCGTTATTCGTAAAAAGTTATTAACAAAAAAAGATTAAAAAATACGATTTTATACATAGAGTGACAATGAAAAATTTATTAGGTGTTCTGGCTAGATTTGAGAGATTTTTTGCACAAAAATACGTTTATTTTAAAAGACGTTAAATTATATTTTATTAAAAATATTTTGGTAATTATGTAGATTAAGGGACATTGCGCCGATGACTTTGACTGTGACATATGTTGTCAAGTCATGATTCTGAGTAATTTTGTTTTAACAACTAGGTGGTGGTCTCTTATAGTTTCTGAGATATTTAGACTTAAAAATTTAATTTATGTATAATAGTATATTTTTTTAGTAAATATCTAGAAAAGAGGAACCACTTCCAATGACCTTGACCTTGTCATAACGTTGTCATGACTTGAGTGACTTCTACCCCTACAATTTTCATAATTGTACTGTTGCACGTAAGTTTTGACTTTCCACGCGAAGCGACTCTCACTCCTTCTCCCCCTTGCTTCAGGGGCACACGACTTATATGGTTGTATTGTTGCATGTGGGTTTCGACTTTATGCAATAGTGAACTTTATGTGCGGTGTGGTAAGACTTCCCATTGAAGTGCCAACGTATCTTTAACTACTTTTGCAACATGTGATCGAGCATTGTCGTATAACAAAATCATTTAATTCCCTTTTAATCATTTTCTTCGAGCTATTATTATACGTTTCTGATTTAATATGAAAAGTACGGAAGCACAATTCAAACCGAATTGTTGATAATGTTCAGTAGTGATCGTTGTTTGATTCGGCTTCAGCAGTTCATAATACATGATGCCTTTCATATCTTTAAATGCACAACAAAATGTTTACTTCCGTGGATGTTGCATTTTGCAGATTTTCGATGATTGGCCTAGACTTACCCATGATTTTTTACGCTTAGTAAAAATCATAATAGATCCATTTTTTTATCTTCAGTTACATTTTCATACAAAAACTGCTTCTTTTTGTGACAAGAAAGCAATGAAGTGCAAATGGTTAATCGATTTTGAATAACCAATTTATATGGAATTACCCATTTACCTTCTTTTTGAATCTTTTGAATCTTTACAGTTAGATATAAATGGATAAGAAAAACGTTTAATTTATTAACGTTTAATGTTTTAGATAATTCTTCAAACGATTGAGCTAAATTTTTATTTAACGATGTCTGCAATTCGGCATCTTCGAAATTTTTTGGTTGATCTGAACGTTGTCTTTCAAATCAAAATCACCACTTTTAAATTGTCGAAATCAGTACTCAAATGTTTCAACTAATGGAGCAGACTCAGAATAAGTTTCTGAGATGAATCGGTGAGCTTCGACGACCATTTTTTCGCATCAAAGTAAAGTAAATGACAAAAATGCTCTTTATTACCTTCCATTTTTAATCGAACTAAAAAGAGTAGTTATGTTTATGAACAAGTAGAGGACATGTGTCAAATTATTTGTAGAAATTTTCAAGCTTTAAAATGACGTATTAACTTCCAAAATATCTCTAATAGATTTGTGGTTACAACCACACACATAGTGAGCCCTCAAAACTAACTGGAACACCTAATAATATTAAATGTTTACATAAAAAAGTAAAGAATGGCTTTTCCACATGCAGCTCGAGGAAAATTTGTTATACGAAACTCAAGTTAGTATTATCTTTAATTTTTAAAAAGTAAAATCTAAATGATACGTTTCTTTAAAAATCACAAAATTGCATTATCTTACTCAACTCAAATAATATCTATCATTTGTATAAAAGATTTGATATCAATAACTGGTGCTAAGTAATCACATTACTGAAAAATTAACTGTTGTATAACTACTTTTAAAAAATAAAACCCAAGTGATATATAATTTTGTACCCAAAGAATCTTTCTAATTCAACATTAATAATAGTAACTTTTTCTTAATTTTCCTTAAAAAAATATTATAAATTTACATTTTCGTATGTATATTTCAATGGAATGAAAGATTGAATCATAAACAATTAAAAGATAACAGTACAAAATAAAAAATTTAATTAAAGTAAGAAAATTTTTCATATAAAAAAACACGGCGCTGCTAGATTGAATAAAGAATACAATTTATAATGTAATAATTAATTTAATGTTATATTTAATGTGTATACAAGTTCCGCTACCAAAATCCGAACAATATGAACAATTAGTTTAAACAAAATTTTATTCGCCGAAATGTAAAAATTACAAAAAATTTTTCGTACGTCACTAGTAGTATCCTTTCAGAGTAAAATTATTTTATATAACCTCTTTTTGCTTCGATGACTGTTTCGATCCTCGTTCTGAAGCGCTGGTACGTTTTTTACAACATGTCTTTGTCTATCTTGGCGAATGCTGCCTCGATAGCGGCCTGGAGAGATGTCACGTTGGGATGTCTCGATTTGTTGGTCTCGTTCAATGACATTCCACACGTAGAAGTTCATCGGATTCAAATCTGGACTGTTTGGAGGCCAGAATTCCTTGGACCAAAACATTTCCATATTATCTGATAGCCAGTTTTGAACCTCGGAGAGCATCTGTCGAACTTTTATCACATAGGATTTGAAGCATAGATCTTCTTCAGCAAGTCGATGTATTATAGTGTCACTCACACCCAAGATTTTTGCTAATTTCATCAGAGACAGCCCTGGATCCTCTGAAATAAGTTCTCTTAAGTCCTTTCGATAATTGGAGTCCTTACCGACTTTTCTTTCGAATGGTTCTTCCTCGTCGGGTTGGCAGAACCTTTTTCGGACATCTCCGAAATATTTAAAACGCAACATCATATATGGTTGATCTCGAGTATCTGAAGAATCGAATAATTTCGGTCTGCGAACGCCCAGCGCAAAGATCTTTGATTATTGCTGCTTTTCGGTTATACTTTGCACTCAGTCTTATGTGCTCGCACATTTCGAAGTATGCACGCTTACTACAAATATGTGAATTATCTGAACGTCAACAACGACCTACCGCCAAAGTTAAATGAGACAGGAAATTCAAATTTAAAGTCCGGATTTTGATGGCGGATTTTGATGACTGTATATACAAGATTTTTAAAAGGTCCGGAAACGCTAAAATATCTCAAAAACGATTAACTCTAGCGAAAATATATAAAAAGCAAAGTTGTAGGACTTAAAAATTATACCTAACTGGTGAAAAGAGATTGACTTTGGTTGGAGTCTGCAAGGTATATACAAAGGTCAAACTGAATTTTTTAAATAAGACTCCTCTTTTTATATTGCATTCTTACAGCTTATTTCAAGAACCTTCAAATCGCGTACGTGCATGCGTACGTGCGTGTGTGCGTGTGTGACATACCTCTTAAAATATTGATTTCCATTTTTTCAATTAATCAAATGTTCAAAGTATCTTACTTCTATCATTTGACAATGAGCTAAACTTCATAGAAATTATTCATCACATTGCTTATATTTGTTTTAAAGTGATCAGAGATGCTTCGTGCACTATTGGATACTTAAGAGCTTCCAAATTATGTGATTTTGTCGCATAAATCTTATTTTTTAGATGTCCCCAAAGAAAATAATTAAGAAGAGACAAATCTAGCAGGCACTTCTCCTACCTATCTATCGATTAGGAAAAGATCGATTCAGAAATTCTCGAAATCTTATGGTCCATCGTAGTGAGGCCCTGGTTCCATCTTCTGGAAATTCCATCTTGCTGAAATCAAATATTTTGCATGTCGGCATCAAATAAATTTTCAATATTATGATATGATCTCGCAATAAATTTTTATACCTCTCAGCAATCAAATTACCATCTATGAAACATGAACCAATAATATCGCGAGTACAGATTCCTGTCCAGACATTTAATTTTTTTAGATAATTTCTGTGTGCGAAGATTACTCATCCAATGATTTTCATCACTCCAATATCTGTAATAGGATAAATAATTATAAGAAACCGATTAACATGTATATTAGAAAATAAAAAAAAGGTTTATTCCAGTCAATATGCGGACGAAAAATTTCAAATTTATATTACAATGAAAAAGGTACGTGCAGAAACCTCGTGGACGTTCGCTCGATACAATCTTCACTGGCTTATGCGAAAGTTGTGTGATTATAAGTCTCTTTTCAAAAAGTTGTCTTGTAACTTGCGACTCATAATCCATTAGCCCTATATACACTTAGAAATTTGTGACTTTCTCGTTGAGCGAACTCCGGCGACTGCAGTTCTTGTCCGATCGACGCGACAAGTCAAGTTATTGCGAGACGCGACCATCGATTGACTATGATTTACGCGCGAAAATACAATAATTTTATCTCCACAGTAATTGTGACAATTAATAGCGCTATTTATTTCAAATGTGAAATGTTAAATGTGAAATGTGTGCTTAAAAAAAAAACAAGAAAATTTAAAAAGTTAGCCTTATCAATTCGGTGTATCATTTCTTCACAAAACTGAATTCTTTTATGAAAATTATCTTCCATAAGTTTTTGAACAATAATAATTTTTTAAAGATGATATTTTTATCTTTTTAGAATGTTAAAAATGCTACCTTGACTGATATCATGGGCTCTTGAGCTGCTCTTGAAAAAGATAAATAAAGATTTTCCTGAATTAATTGCAGAACATCCAAAAACTCTTATCATCATTCGTTGCTAATTTTGGCTTTGCGTGAGATCGGTTAATTGTTTCTGTTTTAAAAAAACGTGTCATTTTTTCATTATTTGGATTTAGAAATAGGATTATAATCAGGATGTGTAGCATTGAATAGATCAGCTATTCCTTTCCTATAAAATCTAACGGTCTTCGAATTGATACATAAGCAACAATATTCTTTTTTTTTGGTTAACATTTCAAAGAGAAAAATTTGAAATTGTAGTCGGAAGAAAGAAAAACAGAGACAAAGAGCGAAATGCAAGCGAGCGCAACTTGTTTTTAGAATACGTGATTCGAGAAGCGGTTACGCGAAGCATAAGTACAGGTATGTACGAGTTTCGGCAGTGTGTGGTATCTCATCGCAAAATGATTACATTCGATGCAAGCGAATGAGGAAATAGGACATGGTCGGAAGTTTGTGCTCAAAAAGAAATAAATACAGATAGCAAATAAAATGACTCCTGACAATTCAAAAACTAAAATAAATACAAAAGGCGTATAGGAGTCAAGCGCAGAAGTTAATGCGCGTGTGTGTAATACAATTGTTAAAAATTTAATATTTTATAAGTAAAACAGAATAAAATATTTTATCTCCTATACGCCCTTTTGTAAATAAATACAAAACACACCTAATTATTGAGTAATTAAGTAGAAGAAGTGCCATTGAATGGCCTACTAGATCATCTGATTTGTCTCCTCTTGATTATTTTCTTTCAACAGGAACATTTCAAAAGTAAGGTTTATTTGACAAAACCACATAATTTGGAAGATCTTACGAATAGCGCACGAAGCATCTCTGATCACTTAAAAACAAATAAGCAATGTGATGAATAATTTTTGTGAATGTTTAGTTCATTGTCAAACGATAGAAGGAAGACGCGCGCGCAAAAGGTGCGAATCCGACCGTGTAACCTCCACTCGGTGCACCTTGGATAATGTTGGCGATATTGTAACTTTCAAGCCTTATATCTCGAAATTTACTTAATGAAAAAATATTTTATTACAACGTTTTGGAGAGCTCTTGAAATAAGGATATGCAATAAAAAAAGAGAGGTCCTATTTAAAAAATTCAACTTGACCTTTATGTGAGCTTGCAAACTTCAAAGTCAACCTCTTTTCACCAGTTAGGTAAAATTTTTAAATCCTATAACTTTGTTTCTTACATATTTGCTACAGTTGATCGTTTTCGAGATCTATTTTAGCGTATCCGGACATTTTGAAGACCCTGTATGCATGTATATATAATAAAATTGGGAGCTATTATTTGTATAACATGGAAAAACACTATTGTGCACAAAGGCGCACTGTAACACGCGACAATGGAAACCAAGGATTATTATCGAATTCTGTCAAACTGTCACATCGTGACGTCGTCAACTTCCAATTGAATGCGCAAAAAAGAAACAATGGGCCTGAAATCGTTACTATCTCTAGCAACAAAAGCTTCAACAATACATATTCCCTCCCGCGCGACATTAATGATAATAGTGGATAAACTTTGACCCAGCTCAATAACCTGGTTCTTGAATAACCTTCAGAAGTTTTAACCGACGCTCGTTACTTCTTAGGAAGTTAATAACAAGGAAAGATTTGCACATAAAATTAAATATTAGACAATACTTATATGGATATTCTTATGTATATTGTTCACTCAAATAAAAGTTTTTATACAGGGTGAATCATAATGGTTGTACCAATGTTTTACCATGAGAAATGAGTTACTGACTGCAACTGTAATCCATTAATAGTTTCATAGATGACAGCTGCTTGGGTCGACCATGCGTACTGCCCGACTGTGATGTACAGTCAAGTTCTAAAGTATGAATTAAATGACATATATCATTTTATAGAAGCTATGCATGCTTAATTAATATATTTAACTCTTATATATTTAACTCTTTTCTTAAACGCGGTTTATCTTTGCGCGTTTTTATTTTTATGCATTTCCTTACGCATTTTTTTCAAATTAAAAATGTAATTCTTTTTACGCGATTTCTTATTATTATGCGAAACTATCTCTCGCGTAAAAAGAAAATTGGATGTAAAATGTTATTCTTATAGAATACTATAAGTGCTGTAGAGTGCAAAAAAATACTATTTTATAAATAATACTTTTTAATTTAAATATAATTCTTATAGGACAATCGCGTTATTATATTTTTCTATAAGAAGCGGTATTGTGCTGAATTTTTGACATCTAAAAACAATAAAAATTATAAATAATGTGGACTTCCACACCACCCTTGAGGTGCCACTTTTGGCGCGCTAGGTTTTTTAAAGTAAACCTTTGCCTGGAGTTATTTTCTATCACATTTTCTGATCTATTTTTTCGAAATGTAAAACTCAACAGACATGAAGTCATATCATATAAGATCATACGCAGATGAAAAATTACATCAACGTGTGACCTAACGCGCTAAAAGTGGCACCACAAGGGTGGTGTGGAAGTCCACATTATTTATAATTTTTATTGTTTTTATATGTCAAAAATTTAGTACAATACCGCTTCTTATAGAAAAATACAATAAAACGATTGTTCTATAAGAATTATATTTAAAAAGTATTAAATAAATATATAGACTCTTGACCGATATTTGAAAACACAACATTAATAACTAAAGCGCCAAACGGTCAAAGCTAGGTCTTCGTGCTGAAAATTTCTTATGTGAATTTGTATACATATCTCAATGGCGCTTTAGTTATTAATGTTGTGTTTTCAAATATCGGTCAGGAGTCTATATATTTATTTAAAAATACGCGCGCCCTAGCATGCGTTCTCATCACCGGTTGTTGCGAAGAATATCACCACATGCCTCAGTGGTCGAGAAGGTAAGACGCTCGCCCCGGAAAGTCGAGAGGTTCCAGGTTCGATCCCTGGCTGTGTTATTTTTCGCAACAAATTCTTTACAATATTCGGGGGGAAAAAGGGATTGAGATGCTTATTAGCATCGTTGTTATTAAATTGGTTATCAATTTAATAGTGTGATTTACTATCCTTGTTCATCTTAAGACTGTGTTTTAAGACCGAAAATTTATTCGGCGCGCAGTTGAATTTGAGATATGTATACAAATTCACATAAGAAATTTTCAGCACGAAGACCTAGCTTTGACCGTTTGGCGCTTTAGTTAAAAAAAGTATTATTTATAAAATAGTATTTTTTTGTACTCTACAGCACTTATAGTATTCTATAAGAATAGCATTTACATCCAATTTTCTTTTTACGCGATAGATAGTTCCGCATAATAAAAAATCGCGTAAAAAAAATTACATTTTTAATTTGAAAAGAATGCGTAAGAAAATGCGTAAAAATAAAAACGCGCAAAGATAAACCGCGTTTAAGAAAAGAGTTAAATATATAAGAGTTAAATATATTAATTAAGCATGCATAGCTTCTATAAAATGATATATGTCATTATCATACTTTGGAACTTGACTGTACATCACAGTCGGGCATTCAGTATGCACGGTCGACCCAGGCAGCTGTCATCTATGAAACTATTAATGGATTGCAATCGGTAACTCATCTCTCATGGTAAAACGTTGGTACAACCATTATGATTAACCCTGTATATAGGGTATTCAAAAATAAAATATTGGATTTTTTTAATGCAAAAGTGAAACAAATTTTTTTCATATTTTAAATGAAGTTTATTAAATCAAATATGTGCCGTTTTATTTGATCCCCTTCTGCCATTTTTAAAACCATAATCCCGTCACTGTAGAACTTCTGTGATTTCTGTCAAAAATTGCGACAAGTGATTTTTCCAGGCTTCCTTTAAAGTCAACTTTACACCATTAAGAGAATTTTGTAGAGATCAAAACAAATAGTAGTCTGATGATACAAGGTCAAGATTATAAGGTGGAAGCATCAAAACTTCCCAAGTTCTCAATTTCTGACAGGTCGCTAAAGATGTGTGGGATCTGCGTTGTCGTGATGGAAGACGACGCCTTTCCTATTAATTAATTCTGGTTGCTTTCTCTCGATTGCTTGGCGTAATCTTTCCAGTTGTTGACAGTAGAGATTAATTTGATTGGCGATAGCAGCTTGTAATGAACGATTTGTTTCCGATCTTACCACACATACAGCATCACTTTTCTTGGCGTCAATTCTGGCTTTACCACCGTTTGCGGAACTTCACCTTGCTTCGACCATGATATTTTTTGTACAATTGTCGTACGTGATCCATTTTTCATCGCCCGTAATGAGTCGTTTAAAAAATAGTTTGATTTTTGTTTATAGTTCGTTTCGTTTTAGCATTGATTCGCAGATGGAAATTTGATCCATTAAATTTTTCACTGTTAAATCATACCCAAACATCGAATTTTTTTGTATTCAGTCTTCTCCAATTGGTTTAAAACTGTTTTGGTCGATGTTTAATTCCTTATCGATATCATGACTGCTAATGCCGATCTTGCTCAACTTTTTCTATGATTTCATCGACTTTTCCAGTGATTGGTCGACTAGAGCGAAGTGCATTTTTGACATTAAAATTTTCAGATTGAAAACATTTGAACCAGCTTTGTGCCACATGTACTGATATACTGCATCATGTCCATAAACATACATTTTTCACAAATTTTTTTAGCAGTTCGTGAGCCAGTCCTGATTCTTCCCTTTTTTGTAATAAAATTTTAAAATGTATCGAATTTCTTTTTTACTTTCATTCTAACTTTTGACTGAATAAAATATTACAACTTTTTTTTAATTACTCTATGATATGTCAGTATCATATGACGTTTCAAATACACGCAATTATTGCCACATCCAATTAATATTACCAGAGTTATGCGATCCTAGCCATTGGGAGAATACGAAGAAACTTTTTCCCCAATCCAATATTATTAGTATATTGAATTATTTATTCGATATAATTTGCTCATTTTAAAGAAACATCAATGCGTTTATAAAAAAATATACAATCTTTTAAACAAAAATTTGGCATTATAATGTCCATACTAATATTCTCAAGTGCCAAACGTGGAAAGACAAAGTATGCATTTCTCTCCACGATCTCTCTTTTGTGTATACTGTTCTATATAGATCTTCGACTTTCTACATGAAACAAGATCCCCTATATCGTCCCCTGCTTACGGGACAAAATGAGGTCTATAATTGTACTTTTTCACTTAAGTTTTATAACAAATTTTTCGCATGAAAAGTCGATAATCTGTGGAGAACAGTATACAACAGTTATACAATTACACTGGCATACACAAAAAAAAGTGGTCTGTACTTTTGACCAGACCCACCTATCTTTATCTCTATGTATTTTAATACGCTGAATCTGAATCTGAAGTCCGTTTAACTCGTACACCATCAAAATTTTGAGTAAATCGCAAAAAATAGCTAAAAATCGCGAAAAATCACGTTAGTGAATGCGAGAAAATTCGGAAAAATTTGTTCTGACCTTGAGCAAGTGTGTTTCTTATGTATTTCGATGCGCTGAATCTGAATCTGAAGTCTGTTGATCTCCATCACCCACAGATTTTGCAAAAATAGTGAGAAATAGCTGGAAAAGGCGAAAAATCGTGAAAAATCATGAAAATCATATTAGTAAGCGCGATAAAATTCGGAAAAATTTTYTTTGACCTGGATCAAGTATGTTTCTTATGTATTTTGATGTGCTCAATCAAAATTTGCAGCATGTTCAGCTTCATCACCCACAAATTTTGTGAAAATTGCGAGAAATAGCTGAAAATGGCAAAAAATCATAATAACAATAGGCAACAGATCCATCTGGCAGAGTCCCTGAGTTAACGGCATTCATGCCGTCATGATAGGCACAAACAATGAGTGCTTTACGATGTAGGGACTCGGAACTCTAGTATCGGCGGATGGTCATGGTGAGAAAGCGGGCCCGCAGGCGTCGTCATCAAGCGACCGCAGCTCTACATTGGTGGGTAATTTGGCCTCTGTAGAGTATAATGTTACAAGAAATAACTCACACGAGTGTGATAAAAGTCCTGATGCGTTTTGTTTTGTTTGTGGTGAATTTGAAGTTTCCAAATATCGTAGGCCTTTATCTGATAAATTGAAATCTCTTTACAGAGATTGCTTTAGTTTCGAAATTACGAATCAGGATGTGAACTGGGTGCCTCATATAGTTTGTGGCGCATGTTATACGATGTTAATGCGATGAAAAAATGTGGAAACATACTGGAAAATCAGAGCAGCTGAGATTTACAAAGATAATATGGTCTACACCATCATGCCGAGAAAACTGCTATTTCTGTATGATCGACATCAAAGATTTTATCTCAACTACGAAAGCTAATATTTCGTACGCCAACGTTTCTTCAGTCGTGAACATAGAGATATTAGAATAGAGGGCAGAAAGTATACGATTAAGCAGTAAGCGGGAGCGATATCGTGTGCGATAGAGAAGTTGCATTAGAAGCCCCGGTTGTCTCTCTCGCGCGTTAGCGCTGATTGGCTGTCGAAACGTTTCGAAACGAAAACAAAGAAAGGATAAACCCCGCGATCAGCGCTAACGTGCGAGAGAGACAATTAGGGCCCTTATTGCTACTTCTCTCTTTCTAGCACGATATTGCAGATTCCGCCCCCTTCTGTCCTCTATTCTTATATCTCTATGGTCGTAAAACCAGAAAAAATAGCAATCGTGGGTAAAACAATGGCTACTGAACCTATGGATGTGGACTCTTGCGAGAAGGAAGAAATGCAAGTTGATGAACTTTCCGAAGAAGAAAGCGAGAATGATAACGAGGATGACGAATATCTACTGGCAGCTGAGAAAAATGCTCAAACTTTCAACCAAGAGGAATTGAATGATCTCATACGAGATTTGGGATTACCTAAAGATGGATGAATATCTAGCAGCATTGAAGAAGAAAAATTTGTTGACGAAAGGAATTAAAGCTTACGTTTATCGTGATATAGAAAAGAAGTTTCGGAAATTCTTCACCAAAGATGAGGAGAATTCATTGGTATTCTGTTCAGATGTGAAAGGGTTGATGAATTAAAATCGAATACTTATAAGGACGAAGAGTGGAGATTCTTCATTGATTCGTCGAAACGAAGCCTCAAAGCTGTTTTGCTCCATAACGGGAATATATATGCACCTATTCCAATAGCTCACTCAACGAAGCTCAAAGAGACTTACGAGAATTTGCAGATAGTATTGGAAAAAGTAAAGTATTCTGAACATCAATGGAAAGTTTGCGGTGATCTAAAAATTTCAACCCTGATCTGGGTGGTCTCCGTTTGGACACGAATCGATTGGACACGAGCCACTCGTAGCGCTTGAACAGTGGAAAGCCTCTAGGCACCGGTCGCTGTGGTTGGTTGTGTCCAATTGAGCCGTGTCGAAACGGGACGCTCCCCCCTGATCTTAGGTCAACAATCGGGTTTCACAAAAAATCCCTGCTTCTTATGTTTATGGGATAGCAGGGACAGGAAAAATCACTATGTTCAGAAAGAATGGCCAAAGAGAACGGAGTTTCATCCAGAATCGAGAAACATCATACGCAGACCATTGATTGATCCTTCAAAAATTCTGCTACCATCTCTTCATATCAAGCTTGGTCTCATGAARCAGTTTGTCAAAGCTCTGGACAAAGATGGTGACTGTTTTCAATATTTACGAGAGAAGTTTCCCGCGGTAAGTGATGCGAAATTGAAAGAGGGTATTTTCGATGGTCCTCAAATTCGTACTCTTTTTCGAGACGAAAATTTCATTACACAGATGAATGATACTGAAAAAGCAGCATGGCAAAGTTTCAAGAATATCCCTCAGAACTTTTTAGGAAATGAGAAGAGTGAGGATTACCAGAATTTAGTTGAAGAGTTGTTGGAAAATTTCAAACAGTTAGGTTGCTTGATGAGTCTCAAATTGCACTTCCTACACTCTCACCTTGACTACTTTCCTCAAAACCTCGGAGACTACAATGAAGAGCAAGGAGAACGATTCCATCAAGATATAAATGAAATGGAGAATCGATACCAAGGAAGATGGGATATCAACATGATGGCCGATTTCTGTTGGACATTAAAGAGAAAAACGAATCAGAATAGAGAGAAGAGAAAGAGAAACCCGCTGCATAGGTCATTCGAAGAGAAAAGAGTTCGCTACAAGAGAAAAAAAGTGTAAGAGCAACATCAAAGAAAACCTGATTCGAATTAGTAGAATTTATTCCGAAGTAATTCATATCCATGACATTTTTTTCAAGATTTTTTGCTATTTATGATTTCCAGTTTTTTTTCTTTTTTTGCGATTTTTTGAGATTTTTTTTCACTCTCATTAATATGATTTTTTGCCATTTTCAGCTATTTCTCGCAATTTTTACAAAATCTGTGGGTGATGAAACTGAACATGCTGCAAATTTTAATTGAGCACATCAAAATACATAAGAAACATACTTGATCCAGAAAAAATTTTTCCGAATTTTATCGCGCTTACTAATGTGATTTTCACGATTTTTTCGTCTTATCCAGC
The DNA here is from genome assembly GCA_037157785.1 of Cephalotes varians. Taxonomy (NCBI): domain Eukaryota; kingdom Metazoa; phylum Arthropoda; class Insecta; order Hymenoptera; family Formicidae; genus Cephalotes; species Cephalotes varians. Next base: position 180,763 of record JANQDE010000178.1, read on the forward strand.
TATTTCTCGCGATTTTTGCAAAATCTGTGGGTGATGGAGATCAACAGACTTCAGATTCGGATTCAGCGCATCGAAATACATAAGAAACACACTTGTTCAAGATTAGAAAAAATTTTTCCGAATTTTCTCGCACTCACTAACGTGATTTTTCTCGATTTTTAGCTATTTTTCGCGATTTACTCAAAATTTTGATGGTGTACGAGTTAAACGGACTTCAGATTCGGATTCAGCGCATTAAAATACATAAAGATAGGTGGGTCTGGTCAAAAGTACAGACCACTTTTTTTTTGTGCCAGTGTTATAGACCTTGTTTCGCTCTGTAAGTAGGGAGTGGTATGATCCTCGCTTCGCGTGGAAAGTCGAAAATCTATGAGCAGTCGAGAACCCATATAGATATGTAGTCTTTTATTTTTTTTAAATACTTTTTAAGATAATAACTTTATAACGAATAACGAGCGATGGCTAAAATTTTTTGAGAGTCACTCAAAATCATGATCTTGACAACACATATTAAGATCATCGGGACTGGATCCGTCAAGATTTACCTAATAATGATGACAACTACGTTTCTTAAAGCAAAATTTACCGATTTGCATCATGATATCTCCGCTCGTAGGGCACGCAGAGGAAAAATAAAAACGCTTTTATCATATAATTCGAACTTAAGCTATCCTTTGAACCTACTCAGAACTTGATCGATTCTGTTGTTATTGAGATCGAATAATCTCAGATGTTCGCAACTCATCGGTTTGTATACACGGCCGGTCTCGCGAAAAGAAAACTTATCACGAGAAATTATTGTCTTTTAATATTTCTCTGTACAATATACTGTCCTTTATTACGTCCTGAGGACTCCACGATTTCCTCATTTCAATAAAAACTAGCAAAATAATCTATTAGATATAAGAAGCATACGAAACCCAAGCGTAGCGGTCACCTGTTGGCAAGCGGGGAATAAGCCCGATAGAATTTCCCTTTTATTCTGTATGTTGTCATTTCGTGTAATACAAATATGTCACAAGGAATCTTCCAGATGCGACTTTGACAWAAGAAACTAAAYAAGAGCATGAKTTTGYCRGTCTTATCTGGTTCACACGTAAACAAAATCAGTACCCAGGTGGCAGGGACTCTAAATGTAACAAACAAATTACCCAATACGAAACATTCTTTAAACATTGATGTGAATCAGTGTGCCCTGCAAAGTCGTGACAACATATGGAGGGAACCACGAATTCATAAACTTTTAACAGATGGATTCGTGATTCTTGTAGCCTCTAATGAAAGAGGACTCGGTGATAAACCAAAAAAATAAATAAATAAATAAATGAAACAAGTAATATTTCTGGAAGGTGCTATGAGAACTTTCTTGCCCCCTCTTTAGGAAACAGGGCGGGCAAGTGAAGATCCAAACCTGCCAATAGATGATCGTAGAAAAAGTCATACAAACAATAATGAAGCGCCAATTAACAAGCGTAGGATAAGATTTACGTTGCGGGTGGAGCTAAGCTAATGTGAGAAGATCCAATGAAATTTTGGAGATTTGAAAGATTGATTACGAAGGAAGGGTATCCTACCAACCAAAACCATGAAACCAACCAATTTGAACCATTCCACAAGAAATCCACTCCCTAAAAAGATATAAACCGCGATTTTGAGCACGCTCGCTTCTTGCTTACCACTCCAGTCAGTCGTTACGGTAGTGCCTCCGTTACTCAGTTTACATCGCGAGTTTCAAGATCGGCTAACAGCTCTCAGCAGTATAAGTTCACATCAGCTAGCAGTCGCGAGGTCCAGCCGTCATCAAATAGTAAGTCACAACGCATATTTATATACCTAATTAACCCGCGGAGTACCCCGGATCTTACGGTTTCTCCTACGGATTCCGTCGTTATTATTTGAACTAATATTCAATAACTTGATCCCGAAATCATAGAAGTCAACCTACACGGTGGACTCTTTATCCTTTTCATTTACCCAACTATAGAAGTCAACCTACACGGTGGACTCTTTATCCTTTCATTCACCCAACTATAGAAGTCTACGGTGGACTTCTTATCCTTTTTTTATTATTATTCATCCAGCCATCTTCTCTCCTTTGTTAATATCCATTAGAATGTTTGAGCAAAACACTCATATTTCCCGAAATTAAATAACCTCTTATTTCGATTTTATAAGTCCTTGAGAAAAGTAAATCTCAGCAAAATGCAACCAGTTTGATTATCCCCAACAATGTCTCGTTAAATATCAGTAAATCGACAGAACAGGCCGGCCCTATAAGTTTATTAAAATGAATTGGAAATGTTAAATGAATTATCACATTTCAGTTTTCCTTCCCCATTCTCCTATCTCTTATAATTTCAATGTGATTTTTTTGAAAGTTCTTTCCTCTTTCCTCAGTCACCTTTTCGAAGATAATCATTAACCTACAAATGAATACAAATATATATATAAATATATTTTTTTCAAAAATTATAAAATCGTGGAAGGGCTAATGAGAGCTATAACACGCTGTTGACGGTGCGCAGTAACTAATAAGATTTATTCAGTATAATTACAAACGTTTCGGCTTACCTTTAAGCCATCCTCAGTGTGCACGTTCAACGTTCAAATCGGTTCCGTTAACAATGTGTCACTTCGGCTTAAAGGTAAGCCGAAACGTTTGTAATTATACTGAATAAATCTTATTAGTTACTGCGCACCGTCAACAGCGTGTTATAGCTCTCATTAGCCCTTCCACGATTTTATAATTTTTGATATATCGAGAGCTCGGGATATTGACTATTTAACATACACGTAATTTCTTTGTTAATATTTCTTTCACTTTACTCCGCTCCGCCCGTTACCTTTCACACATTTACACATAAATACATTTGTAAAAATCGCCTGATTCTCCGATAATGTATTGCGGATACTCGATAACTACTTATATTTCATATTGATTGTTTTGCTCAATAAATTTTAAATGTTTGCAAAAATCGTTCTCGCTTTGTATAATTAAATCCAACGACCTCGCCCGTCGTCTTTTCCTTGCCCTCAGAGATCGCACGTGGTCCAGTCCTGAGGGATTAAGTTTCTTGACTCGAATTAGGACCGACGACCGCACTGCTCTCGGAAAAAGGCATTATAGCGTCCTTTCGGGACGTTGACTCATATTTCGGAGCCATAAAAGTGCGTTTGACTCGCGGCACGCGTCACTGTGCATATGCCTGCGAGATAACAGTTACTGAAACGTCTTTCCATACCCTTTCTATCCCAAATCCCTTCTATTCAAAATAAAGAAAACTAAAATCCTGGGGTCTGGACGTAACAATACACATGCACTTAAATAAACATATAAGTATATATAAAACATATAAACATAATGTGTGTACGTATGTAATATAGTAAACTATGAGTATAAATTTTACATATTTACTTATTTAAGTAAATGCATGGACGTGGGAAAAGCGGAACTGTACAATCAAATGTCGTTTCGCACTGTAAGAGGACAATGTGGAATGAATTTCATAAAAAGTAGTAAATCTATGTGAAATCTCACTTCGTAAAGTGTATGCGTGAACGCAGTGGTTTCCGCCCCCTCCCCCTCTCCTATAATTGGCCCCACTGTCATTAAATTAAATTTATAGATTTGGTTGAATCTTGTTTCGCGTGGAGAATTGTAAACCCATATGAAAGCTCACTTTTTACACGAAGCGAGAGTCAAATTTATGTCTCTTATTGATAGTGGAACCACCCATAGCATAGGCGGAACTCACTGTGTCCACTTACTAAGCAGAAGAGAGATGAGGAGTGGATTTTGTTTCGAATTGTAACTAGATAAAGTTCAAAACGTAGAATTAAACACACGTTACATTATTAAGTTTTTTCTGTTAATAAGTTTTTAACGAATAATAACGAGCAACAGCTTATTGGAAATCATTCAGAATCATGTCTTTAATAACATACGTCAAAGTCAAGCTGATTCCATTATACTGAATATTTATATAATCCGCTCTTAAAAAGAAATGCGCGAGTTTGGCACATCCTGTATAATAAGTAATTTTTTTGCTGCTCTGAATGGATAAAATCTCTTCGATTAATTTATTTTTCGTTTTTTGTTTTATTATTCATCAAGAAAAGGAAATAAAACAAAATTTTATAGAGAAAATTTATTTCTTTTAATGATTACTGATTAGAAGAGTGATCAATTAAAAGAATTATAAAAGAGTAAACAAAATTATGAAGAAATTAGAAAGAATTATAAAGAGTATAAACAAAAGCAGGAGAAAAATAAAGTCTCAATTCTTTTATTTTCAACATGGCTCTTTGATAGTAATTTTGAATTTATCAATTCTTTTATTTAATTTTATTTACTTATACAAAATTATTTAAATATTACACTTAAATAAATAATTATTATTTAATTATGTATGATCATGTTAAAATAAACATTATAAATATATAAATATATATACATATACATCAGAAAGATATGAACATATAAATATACAAAAATATTTTTTAAAACATTTATTTCATTTGTCTGAAATTCTTCCTGGTGATTATAAAACTTCAAAAGAATGTTTAAAATAAAGAAATGCCTTACACTATAAATATTTATAAACTTTACAAGAGTTATTTAATGAATTTAACCGATTTTCTTACATTCACTCTTACAACTATGAAATATTGTTATCTTTCAAACTTATAACCATGATCTATTTGCAAGAAATTCGAAAAATTGCTGCTGTAATTCCTCTTTTTATATAGAAAAATGGAATTGCTCTGAAATTTGGACGATTAAGATTATTTATGTAATTTTATCGAATGATATTATAGAGCTAAAAAAGACTTAAATATTTGTTTTTCCGTTCTATCTTATCCTAGATAATTCAGTCTAAAAGGTACGCGAACAATACGTGAAAAACAATATATTTAGAATGCTTAATTATTCATATTTTCTTATTGAACAATACATGTTTTTTCGTATATCTATGGCTAGATGAATCATTGTAAAAAGAGGTACGTGACGATGATCACAGTGTCTAATAGAAAAATATTGAGTATATTTATTTTTTCTGTTTTTTATTTATACAGGGTGTTTCAGAACTATGGGATCAAACTTCTAGGGGTTATTCAGTGCAACAGTAGAAAACATTTGAGTATAGGGACCCATGTCCGGAAAAGTGTCACTACCGCACTACGGCCCTAAGACGCGTTAAAATTTAGAAAGACGATGAATTGCCTAAATAGGATTTAATGCATTTTATTTTTGCCTTTTGTACGGTGCGGTGCAATAATTCAT
>JANQDE010000178.1:186881-198677 GCA_037157785.1 Cephalotes varians
GAAACCTATACTACACTGTTTAGATTTATAACGTAAAAATTATAAACAATGGCTTGTATTTCTTAAAATATTAAGAATATTTGTATATATGAATATTTCAATTAGAAGGTTAATAAAATATCAAATCAGATAAAATGATTTTTATTTTAAGAATACTGTCAAGTACCTATAAATATAATAGTAGCACTGAATTTTTTGATCTACAAAAAGTACTTACACTGYGAAAACGAATGTCTCATAAATTTTTAACTATATGAACATAATTATAATTCTTTTTTTAGCAAAAATACATAACATGTTAATAGTAATCTTAGTTTATGTCTAATTAATACTGTACAAAAACAAACGTAATTTTTACCAACTACTTTGGTAGATCTTGAAAATGTTTTACAATTTTGTTTATCACAGATCGAGACTTTGTGATTTGTACAATACCATGTTCGTCTTCTCCTAGAAGATTTACATACATCACATACATTACACATATGATTATTCTGATGCGACGTTGACACGTCTCGTAAAAATACGGCGCTAGTCAAGCATGCGATGCGATATGTATGCACTTGACTAACCGAGTTGATAGTGAACTCCCTTAATTGAGGAATCTCGTTTGAAAAAAATAAATTTAAAAAAAAAATAAAACCTTGTTCTATTTCCCTTTGTTGGTGAATAATAAAACAACATAACAAAAAATGGACCAAAGAGTCCTTTCATGGTAAATTTAGACAACAAATGAAATAACTTAGATGCATCTTAGAACATTCTCTATGTATTGCCAAAGTTTCATAATTTTTTTGAATTTTTAAGTTGAGGATCTTGTTAGAATTATTGTTCTGATTTCTTTGTGAGAATTATTGTTGCATCCAAGCCGATTGTCGGAAGAACAGAATTCTTGTGGCACTTCTCTAATTCGTATTCTAATGTACACTCGACGCTCGCTCAAATTCGTGGAAATGAGAACAGCCCAGTAAGCAAAATGTTAGCAGAATGTCAATAGACTGGCAGCAGATTTGCTCAGAAAGTATTAACAGACTGACATCAATTCCTACTCTGCTTCCGTTTTATCGACAAAATCTGTTCATAATAAAACAGTAAATTGGTAAGAAATCAAGCAGAATCCGCTAACAGAATCTGACAGTAGATTGACGGTACAAACAGAGCAGAATTTGCGCAACACAATCTGACGGCAGCAGAAATCGAGTAAACTTTGTATTTTGTATGTATTTAAGTTGTGACGTCATTGCTACTAAAAAATCTTTGAAAATGATGTTTCTGTTTTTTTATATTTTTATTTTGAATAATTATTTTAAACGTAATAATAAGTGAAAAATAAATAATATAAAGTTTTATTAATAGAAAATAATATATTTTATATTAAGGTACATTAGATTCTGAAAATGTATCTAAAAATATAAAAACATCATAATCCTTGTTCCCTATATCAATATCAGCAATCATTTCCTAACTATTAGATTTATTAGTTTTCTTGGTCTAAAAATACAATCGTATTTTTCACTAATAAGTGCACGCATAAATAATACATAAATAATGCACAAATAATTCTGACTTGTCCAAGTTTCGATCTTTGTTATATAAAGAGTTCGATAAATTTTACATGCGAAAAATAGATAACGGGCATTACCTAGCAATCTTGCAAGTATTCTGTAACAGCACAGATTTTGCTCGATTTCTGTCGCCAATCTGCCATCAAGTTCCATTAGCAGATTTTATTTGATTTCTGACACCAATATGCTGGCATAGACTGTCCAACAGATTCTGTCAGATTTCTAGCAATAGTTTGTCAACATCGTCAGATATTACAGATTTTGTGTGAAATTTGTTACCTTTCTGACATCAGAATTTTATAGCAGACTTTGCTCAAAATCTGTCTCTTCAGATTTGATCTATCTGGTTTTTAAAAAATGAGATTTTTAATGCACACGCTCAGTTATCAAAAACGTAATTCATTCAAACTCAAACTTCAAACAATAACTATGTTGCCAGAGGAATCGATCTTCTCTTCATGTGCTTTTCGATAGTCGGTTAAAACCGGCCGATATAACGCAAGAGAGATACAAGCGCAACAGTAGTATTGTACATAGAATTGATTAGCTTCGTAAATGAAAGACACTGCGCTCGCCATGATGTATGCTGTATACGTATTTCGTTTTATTAATTTATTATACGTTATCGTTTTAATCACGTAATTATTTTTGGAGGCCGTAACTTTGAGGGTTATATATAATATATATCTATTAGATAGGTATATGATATGCATGAATCAATGTATGATTATAATGTTAGTTTACTGTCACTACTTTATAAGCAATGCACGACGAATAAATCAACATATTACGAGGCTGAATTAAGCTGCTTGAAAATTATATTGAAAATTATGTTCTTTAACTGATACATCTAACAACAAATGTATTTACTCGTGTAAAGCATAGTTCGTTAAGCATTTATAACATTACAATCAAATATTTAAACAAGTTACATAAATCTAACGCATTGCAATAACGTGCGATATTTCTACGATGTAAATTTATTCAGTGCACCGATGTTATAGAATGATAAAATATCGTGCAATTTAGTGCAACATTTCCGAAATATGAAACGCTATTCTCACGTAGAGCCAAGTACATTTCCTAATTCATTTCCAGGCCGACTTGCAAGCTTACAAGAAACTTACTGACGGTACTGAATTTTACTTGTATCGAATTTATTGTTCCGACTAATTACTTTCTTCATATCAAAGTGGATCAAGGAAATGGTTGAGCTCTCTTATTTGACAATTGATTAAAAGCTGATTGCGGTAGAGAGAGAGAGAGAGAGAGAGAGAGAGAGAGGGAGAGAGGGAGAGAGAGAGAGAGAGAGAGAGAGTGAATGGAAAGGTGCACAGCTGGTTTTGATGATCTGACTGCCGCAAATCGTGATTGTCAAAATGTCTGTCGGAATAATTTTGGTACGTGTCGTTACGCTGCTACTTTAGTTTCAGTTCGACGAGGTCGAGCATCTGTTTCCATCGGGCAATTGTCATCGTATTTCCATCAAATTTCCGGCATGGTTCTTCGGCGGAGAAAAGAAAACAGCGGAATAAAGGAGGAAAATCCTATCAAAATGAGTGGATTTGGCATAATCTTTTCTAGAGTGAAGCTTACGAATTTTCCATTATTTTTCTTTATAATTAGGTATATGATATAACTATCTGAATTTTTCATGTTATTAAAATTTAAATTAACATTGTTTCATTGATTTTTGCAAAAGTAAACAGATATTGTAAATTAAAACTAAATTTTTAGTATATGTTGTGTACTTTAAATTTATCAAATAGCGTGAGAAAATACAGAAATTAAAATACATGTACACACATACGTATAAAACTATATAATAACTACATAATAAAAAGATTAATTATATAAATTTGTATATATATATATATATATATATATATATATATATAATGTTCCGATTAGGTTTGAGGATATACATATATGGCTGTAGTTACAAAACTATTAAAAAGAATTTTGAAAGTTGGTATGTCATTTCAAAGCTTGGACATTTCTACAAATAATTTAACACAACATAACCACATTTTTTAATGTAATTGAAAATAAAACGGGATAAGGAGCATTTTCATCATTTATTACTTTATTGTTTTTATTTAAAAAAAACAATTGCCAAAAGTCACCGATTCATCTCAGAAACTTATTCTGAGTCTGCTCCATCAGTTAAAATAGTATTGATTTCAACAGTGTGAGCATTGGTGAGTATTGACGATTCATTTGATTTCATCAGAAGTATAATTTGAAAAACGAAGAACGTTCAAGTCAACTAAAAAAGAATGCCGAATTGTTGGATGAAAACTCAGTTCGAATGTTTGAAGAATTTGCTTAAGCATTAAATTGGTAAATAAACCGTTTACACGCAATGAGAAAGATTTAAAAAGAAAGCAAATAGATTCCATTTTTTATATTTGGAAATCCTTTTTCACATGAATTGTTTGAATTTCAAAATCGTTTAATAGAATATTTCCCAATCGTTGGGTTGGACGTAGTGGAAGAATTTTTAGACGACTCATCTTCAACACCTTCTACAGTAAAATAAATAAATATTTTCATTAAAAACGCATTTATTCAATTTTCTTTTTCTTATATAAATGTGATTTTTTTAATGTTTAAGGTTATCTTAAGGTCAATCATATATCTTATATATACTTAAATTTATTTTTTTATGAAACACATTACTATATGAAAATATGTCTTCCCATTTTAAAAAATGGCAATGACTTTGAAATCTCAAAAAATATGACCTTGTGAAGAATTTTTTATTAATCATAATATTTGCTTCTTCGAACAATTTTCTGTTTTATATTTTTTCATATCATTAAAAACTATAAAAATATTCTTAATGCTCGAGTTATAGGAAATATCCTGTATACAATATATATATACATATGTATATATGTATATATATGTTTTAATTTTCCCATTTTTTTCTTGCCACCTGATAAATTTAAATCTACACAACGTGAATAATATTAATAAGTATAAACTATTTATTAATGTGATGAGCTCTTGAAATATTAACAATAATCAATTAATTCATGTTCAAATTCCATTTAAACATCGAACGTCGACAAGAATGTACTTTCATATACTGAGGATGGCTTAAAGGAAAGCCGAAACGTCTGTAAATATAGATAATAAATTACATTAATTGATTACGCTCTGTTAACTGCGGCATTGCTCTTATTAGCCCTTCTAAGATTAATGATTATTGCTACACAACGTGTGTAAAAAATTTAGTTTTGATTTTTGTTGAAACAGAATAACGCTTCTTTTACTATTGCTTAGAAATCATTGATCGCGTATCTTCTCGATGATTACAATGTCGTCGATTTTTAATTTTTACGCATTTGACTTATCTGCATTTCTGTGGTCTTTCGATGCAATCTATATTTATTCGGAATCGGAAGATTTTTCGTCAATTCGGGAAGATTCTTTGAAAATGCGAATTATCATCGTCGTCGCTATTCGACATTCAAGTTTACACAGGACAACGACGGTCGTTAGGATGGGTAAACTTCGAGTACCACGGCACACGAGATTTTCTTTTTTATTTCCTTCGTCGCCGACAACGAACTCCTCTTGCCTTGTCACAAATCCCGATGCTTCTTGCGCACACACGTCCGTATTCTCGTCGTTTTTCTCGATGAAACTCGAGGCATTTTTCCTTCCTGAGTAAGCCTTCCGACGTGATTCGAGAAACGATTCCGAACGTATCCGCGACGGTCGCGGTTGGTAAATAAAGAGTTCTGGTAACGTTGATAAATTCTCGCTAAATCGTGAACTTTTTTTCTTTCCTTCCCTCTTTTCTTTCTCTTTACTGAGCGGCAGTGGAAGTTCCTTCAAAAAATTTTTCATCGAAAATGGATTTTATTTCGACTGTATAACTGTTTAATCTATCTGCGTTTGTTTAATTTCATCGCACAAAAATGAGAAAAACATGCATTACTTGATAAAGAAGAATTTGATGTAAAGCTCCATTTTTAGAATGTCAGATTCCACATGTTTTCTTTTATCTATTTATTAAATATACTGCATATTTCATAATTGCCTAGTAAAAAGTTTTTTATATAAGAATATATGTAAATATGTATAAACATGTATAAATATATATAATTACATACAAAATATGTCCATATCCATATATACTTTTTGTTTTGTAAAATTTGTAAAATTACTGTTTGGTACAAGAAAAATAATAATATAATAATCAAAACATAAAAAATAATTAAAAGGATCATTTTTGTATTATTTCTTTTGCAAAAAGTCAAATTTAAAAAAAAGAGCAAAAATGGTTCATGAATTATTATATATAATGATCTATATATAATTATATAAAAGCAATTTTTTTTTATTTCTTCAAACTTGACTTTTTGTAATACTTTTGTATAACAAAAACAATGTAAAAATTATCTATTTAATTATTTTTAGTTTCTTTCATTATTATTATTATTTTTCTTATATCAAATAGTAATTTTACAAAAGAAAGAAGGATATGTGCTCTACAAACAGAGATATTGCGATGCAAAGTCCAAAACTGAATTTAAAAATTACATTTAAGAAAGATCATTATCATTATCGTCATTTCAGAGAAAATCTTGTTCGATTAAAATTTTCAATACAATGCGGCACTCGCAAACATCGCGTTGAACTCAGCTAATTTCAGTCGAATTTCAACATGTTATTACATGACAATTTCTCAAATTAAATAATAGGTCATAAGCCAGTATCATCATGGAGATCGCGTATTTTGACAGCTATGTGTATTAAGGATTTAATATAATAATTAGTGTAGTATAATAATTAGAATAATAATTAATATAATAATTATTAGTATAGTAACTAGTGTAATGTAATGATTAATGTAATATAATAATAACGTTATATTAATTATTTAATATAAAAATAAATAATCAGCGCTTTATAAGTTGTAAAAAATTTACAACAATATTATTAAGTACCAAGATTCCTTTCGTTTGTTTCAAAAGAACTTTGTTGTTTATGAAATTGTATTATCCACTTTTTGGTCAATCATTGTTTATTATTGTTATTTAATTCACGTTTTAAAAATAGCGTTTTAACATTTATTAATTATTGCGATAAATATCACCTCATGCTGCAATGGTCTTTGTTGATTACGAAATAATTTTATTCCTTTCTCATCGATCATTATTTATTATTATTGTAAAAAAATAAATTTGTTTACTATGTTCATTGTCTTTCTGCTCTTATGTCGTTAAAAATTTCTCTTTCTCTCGAAGATTATTTTGGATAAGTTTTTTTTACTTTAAAATATTTTAATTATAATCTCTATTCCTAATATTCGTATCATAAAAAGTCGATACTTTGTGTTGCATTTCACTTCTAGTTAGTGATTTTCGTTTAACGCTATTGATGTTGCTACACACACACACACACAAAACACACACACACACACACACACACACACACACAAAATATCTTTTATACAATACACAAATACAATATACATTGTGTTAGAATTTTTTTTTCATCAATTATACGTATATGGATATACAGGATAGGCTATTTTAATTTTTCCACGCTGATAACTCGAAAAGGAAGCATTTCCCTCCCCTCAAAAAAAACATAAGAGAGGAGGAAAGTTGTATAATTTTGAGGGGGAAGAAATTTGTGACCTTGAATTTGACCTTGAAAGCATTTTTCAAGGTCATTTGTAAGTCAAATCGAATTTTTTAAACGGAACGTCCCATTTTTCATTGCATATTCTAGTAACATTTAAAAAAATAATTTTTTCAAGGTTAAAATGATCACATTAATTTCGCATTTTTAAATGTCTCACTTCTTTAAAGGTCTTTAAATGTCTACATGAATCTGCCATCAAGTTTGGAGGACTCCATTTGAAATTAATGTGATTTTATATTAACTTTGAAGAAGTTATTTTTTAAAAATTAATATAGATGTTATTTGACTTCTTTCAAGCCATATAACTTTTGTATGAAACATTTTTCACTATTATGTGTACCTTTAGAGATAACACTTTAAATGCTCAAAAATTAAAATAGAAGGATAACTTCTTCATCCTAACAAATGTTATTAATGTCTCTGAACATTCAAGAGATTTTAGCCGTCGGTAAGACATCCTAAAGAGATGCTAAACTTAATAATTTTTAAAAATTATAATATCGTGGAAGGGCTAATGAGAGCTATAACACGCTGTTGACGGTGCGCAGTAACTAATAAGATTTATTTAGTATAATTACAACGTTTCGGCTTACCTTTAAGCCATCCTCAGTGTGCACGTTCAACTTTCAAATCGGTTCCGTTAATAATTTTTGTCAAACGTTTTCATATACATAGCTTTTTTATATTTTGAAATTCTTTTCCAGAATTAAAGTATGCACATTAATATCTGCAGACTGGACTTTACACCGACAACAAAGAAAATATTTTATTTCACATTAATTTTTATCATTTTTTAGTCCAATATGGCGTCTGGAGCTGTCAAGTCGTAACAATATTTGATTGTGTGACGATACGTCACTAACGGTGAAACCTTCCACCCCGTGTATATAGTGTATATAGTGCTCTGTGCCGTGTTAGTCATAAGTTGTAGTTATAAGTTAGATATAAGTTGTAAATAGCGTTCCGCGCCCGCACCGCGCGCGTTCCGCGCCCGCGCCACGCGCGTTCCGCGCCTAGCGTTCCGCGCCCGCACTACGCGCACTCCGCGCCTAGCGTTCCGCGCCTGCACCGCGCGCACTCCGCGCCTAGCGTTCCGCGCCCGCACCGCGCGCACCCCGCGTTTAGTCCCCGATCAGATCCGCTCCGCGCGGCCACCACTCCGTAGCCGGGCCCCGAGTATATAATGGCCCGGCACGGAGCACTAAGAATCCCAGATCCAAGCCACCGAGCTGACGGCACGGGTGTTCCCGGCCGCAGCTATTCCTACATGAGTACGGGTGTTCCCGGTTCTCTGTTTCTAACAACCAAAAGCACGGGCGTTCTCGACTTTTGGATCCTACTGAAGGTTCGGGCAGTCTCGGCCTTTATCCTTGCGAGGCTCGGGCGTTCCCGGCTTTGCCTCCGTTAATCCACGGTCCGAGTGTTCTCGGCCGTCATCCGTGCAGGGCTCGGGCGTTCCCGGCCTTGTCTCCATTTAATCAACGACTCGGGCGTTCTCGACCGTTCTCCCTGCATCAAAGCGCGGGTGTTCCCGGCTTTGCCTCCGCTTGATCCACGGCCCGGATATTCTCGGCCGTTTTCCCCTTGCACCAGAGCAAGGGCGTTCTCGGCTCTGCCTCCGCTTTTCATACGAAAAGAATCCGCACCGTTTCGAAAGACGCGCAGCATGGCACGCGACCCAATCCACGCATCCCGCACGGCCCGCCGCAGGCCTTCGGCCAACCGACTCGCGCCGACACCGGGCCCAACGTCCCGGCTTCACGTGCGCGCCAGCCGCCGCACGCGTTCCGTAATAAAGATTTAACGCGCGTAAAGCGCTCCTGTTGATGCATTGTAGCTAGACGATGTATCCGGACGGAACGACCAGCTACTAAGTGTGCGTCGTACCTGCTCACTTAAGACGCGCAACCGCAAAGTAAATGTAAGACTCAAGCTTGAACTCTGCCGATGTCACTAGATGGCTTGCAGCTGAATATTGCGCTTAACGCTAAACCCCGCTTGTGTAAGCCCGTTGCATGTCGACTACACGCCGCCACTGTAAAAATTTGCTTAATGCTAAATCCCGCTTGTTAAGCCCGTTGTACGACGATTACACTCCGCTGATGTAAATAAAACGCTTATCGCTAAAATCCGTTCTTGTAAATACGTTAAACTCTGCATGTGTAATAACAGTACTTAAAGAATAAATCAGTTATCATCTTCTTAAATCCACGTTTCTTTATTTCTTACCTGGCGTCCACGAGCTAGATCCGACCACGGACTTTCGCAATCCGCGCGCGAAAAGTCAGACCGTTACAATTGATATACAAATTTTGCAGTTTGTACTCACGAAATTAGTATCTGGAGATATGTAGAGGACACGAACAAACAATCGAGTTGTTAGAATTAGACTTAGACACTAAATTAAGTATGAAAACCTTTGACGAAAAGTCATGCATCCGTATGAGAAGTTGATAGATAGAGCGTTTCAAAGCATTACATTAGTTTTTGAGTATCGTGATGGATGGCGCTGCAATATGTTAGATAATGATGTTCGCGTTTGAGTGAGACAGAACGATAATATGAGAAATTAACCTTCGAGAGGTACCGTGCGGATCGGATCCGACCCAAGCGTCAATGTAAAAGTTAAAGACTGTTAAAATAATTATATTAAAAGGTATTTTAAAACTATTATTCAAGGACTAATAAAATACATTGAAACATGCCTTTTATTAATTTATTCCTAAACTAAATAATACCTAATAGTAATATTATGACAATGGGTCGGATTCGACCCGACTGTACCTTCTATTGTGAAGGGGACCACAATATCTCTCGAGGGTTAAATTAAAAATATTACTATTATCGACATTTTTAGTTTGAAATTAAAAAAATCTATATTATCGACATCGTCAGAATTCGGCCTTCGATTTACGATCCCTTTAATGGAAATGGGTAATGGGTAATGCTAATACCGGCAGCACTATAGCTTTCAAGTCTTATAACTTGAAAAGTACTTAATGAAAAAATATTTTATTATAGTGTTTTGAAAAGCTTTTGAAGTATGCTATTAAAAAATGCAATAAAAAATAGGACGTTTCGTTTAAAAATTCGATTTGACCCACAAATACAAACAATAACCTTGAAAAATGTTTTCAAGATCAAATTCAAGATCACTGACTTCTTCCCCCCTCAAAATTATACAACTTTCCTCTCTTGTGTGTTTTTTTTTTCCAGGAAAATGTTTTTCTTCGAGTTATCATTTCGAGTTATACAGGGTGTTTGACAATTGTGGGGACTGTTTTCATGGGCAGCTACAGCGGACTAAACTAAGGCGGAAAGTCCTGTAGCATTTTTAAGTTTTCGCAATAGTCAACGAGATATTAATTTTTAAAGATTGCCCAATACGCACGTCCGCCCAGCCTTCTACTGGCAAGTGTAGGCCCGTTGCTAGCTCGACGCTCGACTCGCGGGGAGTAGGGAGTAGGCGTAGCCAGCGCGCCGAGTGATTGGTAAGCGTCCCGCACCGCGCAAAACGTGAGTCCCGCCATCACTCGGCGCGCTGGCTACGTCTACTCTCTACTCCCCGCGAGTCGAGCGTCGAGCTAGCAACAGGCATACACTTGCCAGTAGAAGGCTGGGCGGACGCGCGTATCGGGCAATCTTTAAAAATTAATATCT
This sequence comes from Cephalotes varians, assembly GCA_037157785.1. NCBI lineage: Eukaryota > Metazoa > Arthropoda > Insecta > Hymenoptera > Formicidae > Cephalotes > Cephalotes varians. The sequence goes on from JANQDE010000178.1 coordinate 197,774, forward strand.
CGTTGACTATTGCGAAAACTTAAAAATTCTACAGGACTTTCCACTTTAGTTTAGTCCGCTGTAGCTGCCCATGAAAACTGTCCCCACAATTGTCAAACACCCTGTATATACAGGGTGTCCGGAGGTTAAAAGTAAAATTTTTGTGAACGAGTAGAGCACATCAAGCTGAATAAAAAAACCCTAAACCATTTTGCAGAATTCGCAATAGTTAACGAGTTATTAATTATAGAAGATCACCGTATCAGTGCGCGCGGCAGAATAGGACCGCCTCAGCCAGACGCTGGCTCGCCCGCGTGGGGCCGGCTCGACCGGCCGTCGCCGCACCGTTGCTAAGGACGCGAGGAGTTGTTTAGGGCTTCTCTCTGCGTGCTCTCATTAGTACAATTTCAAAAATTAATATCTCGATTATTATTGCGAATATCGCTAAACGATATAGGACTTTTATATAGAGTTAAAGCATGATTTTGACTGGGACAAGCCAAAAATTCTAGACAAGGATAATTATTATTTTAGAAGATTGACTTCAGAAATGATTAACATCAAAACACAGATATATCCGATAAACTTACAATCCGACACAGAATGCTTACAGTTGGTTTACAATGACATTTTAAACAAATTAAAATAACGAGCTCAAGTGCGATAATAACAAGTTCAATCATGTATTATTGTTGATGTTTGTAATCAGGCACATGACATTGTAACATTATATATCAGTTAAAAATTTAACTTGACACGRGGAACAGCTYTGCGTTTCTCTACGATAAAGGTATATTGTGGTGCTTCTCCACGATTGATGCCGAAATCTGGAACACAGCTGGTGAGTTTGAAACATGATAAGATTACGAGGCGATGTTAACGAATAATTTCAATAATTAGAAAATATCAACCACCTAATTGATAC